>JAQQSK010012829.1:0-11717 GCA_028658325.1 Potorous gilbertii | reverse complement strand
AATAGACTACAGTATGGTATAACCACAACTTTTATATGCACTGGGAAGCAATAGTGGTCTGGAATTTAACCCACAATTTCTCTGAGTTATATCTATCTATCTATCTATCTACACATATACACATAGAGTTATTTGTAGGTCATCTCCTCCATTAGAATGTGAGCTCTGGGGGGGGGAAGGGACTATATTTTTGCCTTTCTTGGTATCCCCAGTACCTGGCATATACTAGGCATTTATAAGTGCTTATTGACTGATAATTGCAATTTCAACATGAATTAACAGCATGAAAAGGATGCCTAGAGAGCCATTGTAATTTTAAGCTACTTGCAGAGAGATATAGTGTCTTGAAAGGGAGAGGTGATAGCCCTGTTGTATTCTTCTCTGTTTAGACCACATCTGGAAAACTGTGATTAGTTTTGAACACCCTATTTTAGGAGGATTTATTTTGAGGAGGCCATATTTAGGAGCCAAATAATTGATAAATTAGAGTGTGAACAGGAGAGGGTGACCAGAATGGTGAAAGAACTAGAGATCAACAGGGAATATTTAGCTTGAAGACAAAAAGACCCCGTAGTGGCATCTTGGCTGTCTTAAACTTAGAGGCAGCTAGGTGGTACAGTGGACAGAGCACCAGGTCTGGAATTGTGAAGACCTGATGTTGGGTGAGTCATGTAACCTCTCTTTGCCTCAGTTTCCTCATCTATAAAATGGGGATAAGAACAGTGCCTACCTCCCATGGTTGTTGTGAGGACTAAATATATCATAATTGTGAAACATTTAGTATAGTGCCTGGCACATAGTAAACAATATAACCATTAACTATTTGAAGGCTATAATGTGCAAGAGGTGTTAGTCAAAATCTGATTGGCTTAGTGAAGGAGGACTAAAAGCAGTGGGTAGAAGTTGAAGAAAGAGAGATTTTGGCTCCATGAAAAGTTCTCACAATTAGGGTTGTTTGTAATTGAAATGAATTGCTTTCAGTACTAATGGATTCTGTATCAATTTCTTGTTGTTCAGGTATTCTATTTGTGCCTGACTTGTCATTGGGGATTTTCTTGGCAAAGATACTGGAATGGTTTGCCATTTCCTTCTTCAGTTCATTTTGCAGGTGAGGAAAGGGGTAGGTGACTTGCCCAGGACTGCAGAGCTAGTAAGGGTCTGAGGCCAAATTTTCCTAACTCCAGGTCTAGTGTTCTATCCACTGCACCACGTAGCTTCCTCTAAGCTCAAGACAATCATGATGCCACTACTAGGTCTTTTTTCTCTTCAGGGTAAACACTCCCCAATTCCTTATCCCTAGATCTTTGAGCAGGGCCTCAAAGACCAGTTTGGGGAAGATCTTGTAGATGGAATTTGTATTTAGTTACAGGTTAGCCCATGTGATCTCAGGACCCTTCCTATTCTGAAACGTCATGTTTCTGTGGAATTAGGAAACAGAGTTGATGCTGGTTTCTAGGGGTTGGGGTTGGAGGAGAGATGAATAGGGGTGAAAATTAGGAGCTGAGAGAAGACGATAAATTGGTTTTTGATATGTATAGTAGAGGTGCCAGTGGGGACAGCCCAGTGCAACTAGAACTGAGACAGGAAGCTAGGACTCTCATCATAGACTAGACTAAATTAGAAGCCTGTATTCTTGATTTCTACTTCAGAACTTTCTACTATATCATATATTGAAATCTGTTGCGTGCCTTCCACTGGATTAGTTGTGAGAGGCATTAAAATAATAGTGTAATGGTGGATTGGCCAATGAGCCTACAAACAGGGTGACAGTGATATACCTCTCCATGTTGAAGAGGCTACTATATAGCACTAGTCCCACAAAGTCACATTCAAATGATATATCACTATCATTGAACTGGGTACTCTTCTAGAAGAATCACGATGACATATCATAGAAGTTCTTTGGAGAAAGGGCAGACATTCTGTAACTGGTTCCTGTCTGCTAACCATGGATGGAATGTGCTTTCATTAACTGTAGTTGTAGAAACAGAAATGTGAGAGCCTTCAAAAGTATTTAGTCAGTCTTGGCTTTTCTTTTGTTTTGACTTCTCTTTGGCTGACTTTTTCTTGACTGATGGCATCCACAATACTGTAAGGAGAGAGATGTCAGGTCTCCTTATTCAAAGTCAACACGGCCCTATGAATGAGGGTTCCTTACATATTGGTGCTGTGACCTTGTGAATTTCAAGAGGTCAGTAGAACAAGCTGTCTAAAGGTCCGACAATTTAGGAGTTCAGGGGTTGTATCCTTTCTGAGTTTTATAGCCAGCTCAGCATTGCTAATCCAAGGAGTAAGGAGTATCCAGCCCAATGATAGTGACACTTCATTTGGATGTGAATTTGGTGGGACCGGTGCCATGTAGAAACTGAATTAAGTCTGCGCCAGTTCTCCCCAGAAACTAAGGTGACATAGGGGAAATTGTGCCCCCAAGGTGTTTAGGGAAAAAATTTCCCACTTCTGTTGTTTATATTTTCAAAGTAAATGTCCTTTTGTAAAATCTAATTCATGTTAATTGGCTAAATAGAACTGGGGTGCTAGTCAAAGGCAGCTAATGGTGTGGGGAAAGCACCAGGAATGGCAACTTCAGCCGATGGCAGTGGAGAAGAGACATTCTCAACCTTTTCGCATTGCTCCTGGAACTCAGAAGGGAGATGTCAGCTTGATTCTAGGATAAAGAAGCCAGAGGAAAATACTACAATGGAAGATGTAGCTCCTGCCCTCAGGAACCTTACAGGCTTAGGAAGTCAAGACAAATGAAACAAATGGAGAATTGCCTACATCGATGTATAATAAAATGCTAAGTTGAATAGTATTAGATGCCAAAATTTATTCAATAGATACTATAATGAGAGAGTACTATGGATTATGCATGGAAGATACCTCTGGATAACCTGGATTATAACTCACATGAAACTGTATTAGAAACCCTCATTAATAACAGTCTTGGCAACCCAAACCTATGGAGTGGCAGCAGATTTTTAACCTTTAATTTACTTCATTGAATAAAATGTTGACCACATTGCAGTGGTCAGCCTATCAAGAAAGAAAGTTTCATGGAGAAGAGGGATTTGAGTTGGAACTTGAATATCGGATTAGATTTGTATATGGTAGAAACTTTCTCACTCTTATTATTGAAATAATCATGCAATACAATTTTGAACACTTTTAATATTTTAAAAGTAGAAAATGAAGACATTTTGATAAAACTCAGGTGAATGACATTTTGTGCTTTTAGTGATTTTAGAAATTAGCGTGTTTGCCTACCTAATTAAGTGGTAATATGGGAATCTACTTTTCTCTCTTCTGTAATGGTGCTTTCCTTCTTGCTGCTGCAGAGAGCATTTATAGAATATTATTGTTTTTGGTAGTTTGGAATAGTGGCAAGACAGATGGGCTATGAATCAGAAGGCTTAGTCCCAGTTCTACCTTTGACTCACTCTATTACTTTGAGCAAATCTAAGCCTCAGTTTCCTCATCAGTAAAATGGAAATAATGTTAATGATAATACTTGACCTATCTCCGATGACTGTTGAGAGGAACAAATGTGAAAACACTCTCTAAGTTGTGAAAGGCTATAGAAATATCATGTGTTATTCATCATAGGGTTGTACCGATTCTGGTTCACAGATCCTTTTGCGGATAATTTTGAAGAATTTTCTGCAACATTGATTTGTACTGCCTTCAGTGAGTCTAACAGACATCTTTATATTTCTCCTAGGGTGTAGATAACTATTTTAAATTGGTGTACACCGGTCAATTGAATGCCTCCTATCTACAAAGTCATCCTTCATCTCCCCAGGCTAATGGGCCTCTGTGCAGTTAGCTATTATTAGTCAATGAAAAACTTTTATTTGTATTACTTTTTATTTATTCATTATACATTAAAAATTGCACTCTATGTCTATATATTATGGAATGGAGGGAGACCCTCAGGTACGTTTTGAGAATGGAAAAGAACACCACAACTTAAGGCCCTTCCAGAGCATACTGGAAAAATCTTCTCATAGACAAAAGATGAGAGGCAGACAAATGACAATATTGTTCTGTATTTCCTTCCCTATAGTTATTGGTTAAATACAGGGTCTAGCACACAGATATAAGCTGCAGAATGGAATTGGAGAAATAGGCATGCTTAAGTTATTATAATAAAATATAATTAAAATAGAATATAAATATATAAATATAGAAGAAAAATTATAGAAAATATTTTAAAGGAATAGAATTTGGAAGGAGTTTTTAAAGCAATAAAGTCTGTGGAGGCTGGGTGTCAGAGCAGATACAGTTCTGTATTTGAGATCTGGAAGACCTGAGCTTACTCCTTGCTATCATCTATGGCCCTCCAGGCAGTCATCTAACCTCTTCAACCTCAGTTTACTTATCTGTTCTTTCATCTGCAAAATGAGGAGGTTGGACTTCATGGCCTCTAAGTTTTTTTGAGCCCTAAATCTGGGATCCTATGAATTATTGTAATTCCTCTTAGTAGTGTAACAAAATCCACTCAGTCCCCATCACCTGAAGGCCAGGCAAGGCTTGGATTTCTCTCCACCCAAAGACTCTCCAGTACCCTTAAGGGGATTTGGGGAGTGTCTAGGCCTTCTGCAAATGGCTACAGTCCCACACTGACGATATTCCCTTAATCAGAGGGGCTATCCCCCATAGCTCAGTTTTATTTAGCTGCTAAGTCCCGGTAGCTTTTACACAAAAAATATCCACTTCAATTTACTCAATACTTCAGTTTACTACAGGTATAACCACAAATATACAAATTATTCCCCTGCCCATGGGAAGTGTAATCTTCCTTCCCCACCTGCATTACCCCAGTCTCTGGCGGTTGAAAGGGGATTAAATTTTAAATTCAGCTGTATTGTCATAGAGCACATTCCCAGTTTCAAGTCCAACCCCTCCCCAGCCTCCTCTCCCTCACCCTCTTACCCCACCCAACTCAAGTCCTAAGCATCCTGGTTTCTCAAAGTTTCTGTGCCAGTCTGGCTGGTTGCACCAACCTGCCTACAGTCCTAGCTCCAAGGTTACCATGGCTCAAGCTCCTGGTTTCCATGGGGATCATCTCTGGCACTTGAAATAGAGGAGCACGTGCAACACAGAACATAAACAAATACCTCTAGTACCATTTCTCAGAGCCAGGGTAAAAGTGAAGGAAAGCAGGGGAAGGAAATTCCTTCCCCCCTCACCAGCTCAGTTCAGGGAGCCTGTGGTACAGTGAACTCTGATCTTCACCCTGTAGCATATAAGAATTGTCAAAAAGGAGTATTAGGGGGACCGAGTCAAGATGGCAGAGCAGAAGGAAGGACCTGCACAGACAAGACTGGAGCAGGCTTCAGGGCATGGGATCACGGGTGGCAGCTGTGGTTCTCAGATTTCTCAATCCACAAAAAGAGTTGCCAAGAAGAAAGCAGCAGAGAGGAAGTAAATAGGTCAGGCCTGTCAGTTTTAAAGACAGATAGCCAATCAAAGAAGGCTACTCCCACCCATATGGTAGGTTACAAAGCCTCCATGTTAGGTGATCTGGACATGTTTCAAAGACCGTCATAGGCATCTTCATATTAGCCAAACTAGGTATCCCTAGACCAGTCTGGGTTCCAATAGTAAAAATGCCTTAAATTTGCATAGCATTTTACACTTTACAAAGCACTTTGAGATATATGATCTCATCTATTACTCTTCACCAACATCTGGGTTAGTTTAATTTAGTATTAAGCAGAAATCTACCAGGTTTCTAAAAGGAATATTCTTCAGTCCTAATATATCACAATGACAGCTATACAAACTGCTTAGAATAATCATGTCTGGGAGCAAAATTCTCCCATGTGAAAACTTTTTATCAATCTAGAAACCTTATTCTTAGTATGGATGTGGTGATAGAAGTTTGGACATGTTCAGAAAATTATTATTCATTCTACCTTACAGAGGTATATTAATACTCCTTAGCAATGAATACCTCGAGTTTCTAGAAATGGAGATGCTTAAAGATTGGAAGAATTAATTATTGTTTGGCAGTTATATTCATTGGAAAGCATAGAATAAAAGTTGGCAGCATTTTCTGTGAGAATTATTATATGGTCTAAAACAAGGGTGGAGAACTTGCGACCTCAAGGCTATATGTGGCCCTCTAGGTCCTCAAGTGCAGCCCTTTGACTGAATCCAAACTTCACAGAACAAATCCGTTTAATACAAGGATTTGTTCTGCAAAACTTGGACTCAGTCAAAAGACTACACCCAAGGACCCAGAGGGCCACATACGGCCTTGAGGCCAGAGGTTTCTCACCACTGGTCTAAAAAGAAGTTAGGAAAGTGTACCATTGAAGGTATTAAAGTAATGCTGTAAGGGAAGAAAACAATCTTTGAGTCAAAAGACCTAGGTTTAATTTTTGGATCCAACATTTACTCTTTGAATCTTGTAGCTAGTTATTAGTATTTAGTAACCTTTTCTAGTTACTGGGAAAATCTCTTAAGCTGTCTGGCTATCAGTTTCTTTATCTGGACAAGGAGAATACTATCTGTATTGCTTACCTCCCAGAGGGGTTGTGAGTAAAGTTACCTTGTAGAACTTGATCTTATTGGAGTATAGAAGTGTTAATATAATTACACACAATATAATTGTAGCAATATAATAACATAAACTATTAATGAGATGAAGTTTTTTTTTCACTCTCTTACTATTTAGAGATAGTGGAATAAAATAAGGGCTAGTCTTATGAATAAGGGAAGACCACTATTCTATTGTGTATGATTTTTAGGTTAGAAGGAAAGCTCTCTCTGTCTCTGTCTCTTTCTCTCTGTCTCTGTCTCTGTCTCACTCTCTCTGTCTCTCTCAAAATGTTGACCTTATATACTTGTCATACAATCAAAGATTTGGAACTAAAAAGAAGTGTAGAGATCATCTAGACTAGTTTTATTGATGAAAAAGCTGAAGTTTAGAAAAAGAGGCACTTATCTAGGTTCACCCATAGTGGTATGCTAGAAAATGTTTAACAGCTGTGTCTCTAAAAAACCAAAAAGTACCAACAACACAATTTTAAGTTTAAATTAAGTTTAATTAACATTTTATTGAGTCTAGACAATTAACAAAACAAAAAAAATCAAGCCCTGATTTATAGAATTTGCTCATTTCCAAGGTATAAATAAATGATCACTGAAAATTTTACAGTTGTCTACGTTGAGAGCCAGTTTGAGCTGGTTTCAGCAAACGCATTGTCTATATCAGGTTGAAGAAATGAAAACAGGTTCTTTGGCTCTAAATTTAGTGCTTGTTCCTTTATACTTGAAATCCCACTTTTAAAAGGGATCAGTACTTTGGATTTTTAAGGCTTTTTTCCATGAAACTCCTATTAAAATATAAATGTCCCTGATAGCTAAAATATTTTATTTATCAAGTAAATATTTTATCAAATGCCCATGAGCAAAACCTGATGGCGATGGGACACAAAATAGGTATTAGTAGGAAAGGTGGGTGGGAAACTGGGGAATCATCGGGAGTGAGGTTGTCAATGACAAAATGCCTTCTTTACAGTTTTGCCTACGACCAGCTCTACCCAGATTGGATTGATATCATAATTCTTTGTTACTCATGCTATTGCTCCATTGCTCTAAATATGAAAGTAGAGAGTATGTTGATAGGGTATATGGTAGCATTTATTTATTTTTCTGTAATATCCAAATGGGCCTTAATTTCTAAAGCAGTTAAATTTATATAAAACATGTCAATTTGTAACCTATAAATATATGAGATTGTATACATGTCTAAATACATAAAATTAATAAATTGAACCATTGGCTATGGACCAGAACTTAAAGTAGACAGACTCATAAATGAGAGGTGCTCACATCGTATTAGATAGAATGCTGAACTTGGAATCAGGAAGATTTGAGTTAAAATCCTGCCTCTAGCATCTGTTAGCTATGTAACTTTGGGTAAGTCACTTAATCTCTTACATGCCTTAAGTAGCTCAGTAGGACTTCTCTAGACAGTTTGTAGAAAAGCATAAGATTGCAGTTGTTGTTCAGTCATTTTCAATTGTGTCTGACTCTCATTTGGGGTTTCCTTGGCAGAGATACTAGAGTGTCATTTCCTTGTCTAAATCATTTTATAGATGAGGAAACTGAAGCAAAGAGGGTTACTTAACTTGCCCAATGTACCATAGCTAGTAAGTATCTGAAGTCAGATTTGAACCCAGGAAAATGAGTTTTACCGACTGCAGCTCTAATGCTCTATTCACTATGCCATCTTGCTGCTCAAAATGTAGATTATATACATAATATCCTGTAATATATATTATATCCTATATTATGTAGTGCATAGAGACTCTGGATCATTTCCCCAATCCTCTTTAGGCATGCAAGTTGGATCCTCAGAGCAAAGTTATTTCTCCCCTCCCAGTGTCCTAGGGGTAAACTTAACACTATATCTCACTATTCCTCCTAATATCATTTACCCATTTACCATCTCCTCAGTATCATTTAACGAGTCATTACTGTCCCAATATAATTTTGACCAATTTATCTCTCCTCAATATCATGAACCAATTAGTTTTTACAAAGATATATTTATTGAAACCATATAGGAAAAATTGAAGTATAGAATCATTTGAAATTGGAATCCCTAATCAACTCGACCTGATGCGTATGTACCCAGACTTAAAGTGGTGAATACCAACTATTCTCCCTGACTAAGATGACTTCTAGATGTAGAAAAGCTGATGGGCAAATCACTGTCCAGCTTGCAGGACAATGTATTCTGGCTATAGGGTAGATTCATTGCTGGGCCAACTTCTCCCTGGGCTCTGCTGTGGATTCTAATTGTGGGACCTCTAATGGCTTTTCCAAACTCTTGAAGCTCACAAACTTATAATCTGGCCCATTTCATCTCTGATACTCCTTTACCTATGATCAGGAAAGAATGAACAACCTACCTACTAGAGGCAGGGAATAGCAAAATGTAATACACAGGTATTATTATTAGGCAATACAAGGTGAATTGAGGAGGAAGAAAGCAGTACCTGGTGATGCAGTTGAGGGCAAGGACTGAAAAAAAAACCCAAAAAAACAAAAGAGTGAGAGTCTTGCGTTGTTGCCATATTGATCTTTTGGATGGAGAGGTCAAACAGCTGCCACTTTCTCTTTCCCTTCCATGGAAGCTGACAATAGTTTTTCCTTTTCACCTGAAAGTTTCCAGAAAAGGGAAGGAACTTTTGTCATGCCTTTTGTATTCATACTCAGTTTATCACCCCTCAGTAAACTGAGAGGAAACAGGATACCTGCATGTGCTTTGAATTGGGGAGCAAAAACCACCATGCTATTATGTGTTTCCAGAAGCTGGCTCACCCCTGGCTCACTGGGGAGAGGATATTGCTTCTTTTCTGAGGACTAAACTCTAATTCGTTAGTCTTTCCTTTATAATTACAAATGATATGTTTTTATTTGGTCAGAAACATGAAGCAGACAGAAATCTTATTTTCCCTCTTCTGAGTTTCACATGTATTTGGTGTATCTCTGGTAATTTCATCACACACACATACACACAGAGGGAAGGAGAGACAGAGAGAGAGAGAGAGAGAGAGAGAGAGAGAGAGAGAGAGAGACAGAGAGAGAGACAGAGAGACAGAGACAGAGAGAGAGACAGAGACAGAGACAGAGAGAGAGAGACAGAGAGAAAAAGAGGGAGAGAGAGAGAGAGGGAGAGAGAGAGAGAGAGAGAAAGCTATGTTAGATTCTGGGAGGTACATGACAGAAACAAAGAAGTCACTGCTCTCCAGGAACTCACCTGCTAGAGGGGGGCGTGGCACAGCATGATATACAGGTATTATCAATACAAGGTGAATTGAGGAGGGAGAAAGCAGTACCTGGTGATGGGGGTTCAGGGCAGTGAGAGTCACTGCCTCTTGGGGCGGCCCATTCCACTTCTGGCCAGTTCTAATTGTTAGAAAGTTTCTCCTGGTATCAAGACAAGCTTGTCCTCTTTGCAGTGTCAACCAGTTACTTTTGGTTCTGCCTCTTGGGGTGAACAAAACAAGTCTAAACCCTCTCCTACCCAAAAGCCCTTCAAAAACTTGAAGACAGACATCATGTCCTCCCAGAATCTTCTCTTTGCCAGAAAAAACATCCCCAATTCTCGCAAGTGATCCTTGTGATGTGGATTCCAGGCCTTTCACCATCCTGGTTATCTCCTTTGAATACTCTCCTCTTTATCAGTGGCTTTCTTAAATTGTGTTTTCTGAGCACAATATTTCCATGAACAAGACCCTTAATGTGGCACTGTCTCTGGCTGCGCCCATGCATGGGGTATTCTCCCTCCTCAAATGACACTGCTAACCTCCCTGGATTCCTTTAAACCCCAACTAAAACCCACCGCATACAGGAAGCTTTCCCTAACTTCCCTTTATTCCAGTGCTTTCTCTCTTTTAATTATTTCCTATTTATCCTGTATATAAACTTGGTCTTTTTTAATATATTTGTTTGCATGTTGTCTCCCTTATTAGATTGTAGAGTCCTGGAAGACAGGGACTATCTTTTGTTTCTTTTTTTTTTTTTATCCCAAGCACTTGGTAGGTGCTTAATAAATATTTACTGATTGATTGAAATAAGGTCAGAGAAAGACATAGTATACAGGAACTGTCATTTTCTTCTGATGAGATAGACTTATCTTAATGCAGTTTAAGATGGCATGACAGAGATAGGTGGGAGTTTGGAGCTGGGTTGGGCTGAGAGAGGCCTCATCTAGACTGACTTGACAGGGATTAATAATGGAAGATGGTGGTGGTGGTGGTGGTGCAGTGGATAGAGCATCAGCCTGAAGTCAGGAGGACCTGAGTTTAAATATGGCCTCTGACACTTACTAACTGTGTGACGCTGGACAAGTAACTTAATCCTGATTGGCCAACACCCCACCCCCTGGAAAAAAAAATGGGCAATGGTAGAATGATGAGATAATATATCGAATATAACATGGACGATAAATATATTTCCATAGATAACCACTGGTTCTGGGCAAATTAGTTATTGGTAATACCATATCATCAACTGGTTAGGAGAGGGTCCAAAGTACATGCTAAATTAGAAGGGATTATAACCTGTGACTCAGTACCCAAGTGCTGAGCTCATACAAGCCAGGTTCTATCTTGGAAACTACTCGGTTATTAATAATTTCTACAGTTTATCTTTGGCATAGAGACATTTGACATTCCTTCCTTATCTTTCCCATAGTCTGCCACAAGCCTATATGTTACAACTCTTTCCTGAACCAGCATAATAATAGAAGTCAACAAAATATTGTACCATGTACTTGTACTATGCCCAAGGCAAGCAGGTTCCAAAATTGCTTCCTTGACTTTAGCCTTCACTTCCAAACCATTCAACACAACTGCCAGATTAATCTTTCTAAAGCACAACCGTAATAATATTTTCTAGCTCAAAAGCCTTGGTGCTTTCTCATTGCAGGCTATCAAATCCCAAATTTCTCACCCTGTGATTTTTTTTTAAAATAAATTTATTTAACTTTTTACATTCATTTTCACAAGATTTTGGGTTCCAAAATTTTCTCCCCATTGGTCCGCTCCCCCCTCCCCGATACACTGGACATTCTAATTACCCATATCACCAATCTGCCCTCTCTTCTTTCATCCCTCCCTTCCCTTACCACATGTTCTCTTTTGTCCTGTAGGGCCAGATAACTTTCTATTTCCCATTATCTGTATTTCTTATTT
>JAQQSK010012828.1:0-11718 GCA_028658325.1 Potorous gilbertii | reverse complement strand
AAGAAAGTTTTAAAGAAAGACCAGCAGAATGAATTGTAAAAAAAATTCCTGCCCATTGTCATCCATGAAAAGGGATGCACAGTTCCTTCTCATGATAACAGTTAGTATTCTAAAAATAGGTGCTTTAAATCTGTCATTTGGGCCTTATAACCTTGGCCATCTGCCTTCCCCAGCTTGAACGTCCCTTCTACCTCTGTCTTTCTCTGTCTAATTGGTAATTGCCACCTGTAAAATTTGTGATCCAAAGTCATTGCTGGTTTTGTCACTCTGTGTTATGTCTTTTCAGGCATGTCTCTGTCCTGGTAAACTCTGTTCTATGGACTTCCAACACTGTCCTTCAAATATTTAATGTGGTCCTTTCTGCTCCAATAGTAACTCCCTTAAGGTGAAAAACTCAGTGGGAGCTGATGTACTTATTTTCTTTCTGGTGTGGGACCTCTTCTTCTTCTGCCATTACATGTTCTGTGTTTGAAGACTCTCTGCATGTATGGCATTCCACGCTCTTGGGTCCTTCTACCTTGATCATTCCTATTCCATTCTCCATTCCATTGAGGGCAGCCTGATAGTCAAAGACTACTTCCACATTTGATAGACTTCCTTTTGAGTTTGGATGTTGAATAGTTCAAAGCAAGGGCTGTAGAATAGTGAATTGTAAACAATCATTGTCCAGCGTCATCCATGTTCAGGTACGTATAGCTTCTTCTCATTATAACATTTTGAATTCTAAAGCCATTTGCTTTTAATCTGTCTGAAGGTCCTTATAACTGCCATCTCTGTGTGAATGTCCCTTCTACTTATGTCTTTCTGTATCCAGTTGGCTCTTCCCCCCTGTACAATCTGTGTTCTAAAGTCATTCCTTGGTCTCTCACTCTGTTATGTCTTTGAATGCATCTCTCTGTACTTGTAGCTTCTGTTCCATATATTTCCACCACTGTCCTACAAATATCTAAGGAGGCCATTTCTACTCTGATAGTAACTACATTAAGGTGAAAATCTCCATGGGTGCTGATGTCTTCTGGTGTGAGACCTGTGCTTCCTCTGCCATTACATGTTCAGTGTTTGAAGACTCTTTTCAGGCAGACCACTCCAAACTCCTAGGTCCTTCCACTTTGATCATTCCTACTCCAGTTTCCATTCCACCGAGGGCAGCTGATCATTAAAGGATACTTCCACATCTGATAAACTACCTTTTCAGTTTTATTTCACAAAAAGATAGAATACCCGATATAGAAGTGACCTTGGATGTTGAATAGTTCAAAAAGAAGACCTCCAGAATGGTGAATTGTCAACAATTACTGCCCATGGTGATACATGTTCAGGGATAGACAGTTTCTTCTCATGTAAACAATAATTATTCTCAAGGTACATGTTTTAAATCTGTCTGAAGGGCCGTGTATCTTGGATAATCTGCATTCTCAGTTTGAATGACCCTTCTATCTCTGTCTTTTTTATTTCCAACTGGCACTTGCCACTTGTATAATATGTCATCTAAAGTCATTCCTGGCTCTGACAACGTATGTTATGTCTTTGAAGGCAGGACTTCCAACACTGTCCTTCAAATATCTAAAGAGGCCCTTTCTGCAGTGATAGGAACTACCTTAAGGTGAAAATCTCCATGGTGGTGATGTATTTACTTTTGTCTGGTATGAGATCTGTTCTGCCTCTGTCTTTAACATGTTCTGTGTTTGAAGACATTTTGCAGGCCAGCCACTCCACTATCTTGGGTCCTTCCACTTATATCAGTCCTATTTCATTTTCCAATCTACTGTGGGGAGCTGATAGCTAAAGAATACTTCCACATCAGATACATAACCTTTTCAGTTTTACATAACAAAAGATACAATACCCGATAGAGAAGTGACCTTGGATGTTGAACAGTTCAAAGCAAGACCTGCAGAACTGTGAATTGTAAACAAAAACCACCCATGGTCACACATGTTCAGTGATGCATAGTTCCTTCTTATGATAATAGTTGTTATTCTAAAGGTAAATGTTTTAATAAGTCTGTTGAGCTTATAACCTTGAAAATCTACCTTCTCAGGTTGAATGTCCCTTCTATCTCCCTCTTTCAGTGTCCATTCAGCACTTCCCATCTGTATAATCTGTTCTAAAGTCATTTCTGGCTCTGTCACTCTGTCATATTTCTGGGTTTCTCTCAGAGTTAACAATCTGAGTCCTATCAACTTCAAATGATGTCCATCAAAGATCTAAGCAGGGCCTTTCTGCTCTGGTAGTAAACTACCTTAATGTACATCACCATTGCTGGTGATGTATTTCCTTTTTCTGATGTGAGATGTTTTTTGCCTCTGCCATTACACGTTCTTTGAAAATTCTTCGCAGATCAGCCACTCCATGTTCTTGGGTCCTTCCCCCTTGAACATTATTATCCCATTTTTCATTGAACTGAGGGCAGCTGATAGGCAAAGGATACTCCCACATCTGATAAACTATCTTTTCAGTTTTAAAGAACAAAAAGATAGAATATCTGATATAGAAGGTACCTTGGAATTTGAACAGTTCCAAGCAAGACGTACAGAGGGGTGAATTGTAAACAAGCACTGCCCATGGTCATACATTTTTAATGATGTACAGTTCTTTCTCATGTAAGGACTTGTTATTCTAAAGGTATATGCTTTAAATCAGTCTAAAGGGCCTTATACCTTGAATAATCTGCGATCTCAATTTGAGTATTCCCTCTACCTCTGTCTTTCTATGTCAAATTGGCGTTTGCCACCTGTATAATGTGTGATCTAAAGTCATTCCTGGACCTGTCAATCTATGTTATATTTTTGAAGGCATCTCTCAGTACGGGTAGCTTCTGCTTTCTGGATTTCGAACACTGTCCTTGAAAGATCTAAGGAGCCCCTTTGCACTCTGACAGTAACTACCTTAAGGTGAAAAGCTCCATGGGTGCTAATGGACTTACCTTTTCTGGTGTGAGATCTGTTCTTCCTCTGTCATTGCATGTTCTGTGTTTGAAGACATTTTGTAGGCCAGCCACTCCACGGTCTTGGGTCCTTCCACCCTGATCAGTCCTACTCCATTTTCCAATCCACTGTGTGGAGATAATAGCCAAAGGATACTTCCACTTTTGAAAAACTACCTTTTCAGTTTTATATCACAAAAATGGTAGAGTAGTAGAGATAGAAGGAGCACTGGAGTTGAAGAATTAAAAGCAAGGCCTGCAGAATGTAGAACTACAAATAATCCCTACGAGTGCTCATCCATGGTCAGTGACACACAGTTCCTTCTGACAATAACAGTTGGTATTCTAAAGGTATATCTTTAAATCTGTCCGTTGGGCCTTATAATTTTGATAATCTGCCTTCTCAGTTTGAACGTCCCTTCCACCTCCCTCTTTCTGTATCCATTTGGCATTTTCCACCCGTCCAATCTGCATTCTAAAGTCATTCCTGATGCGCTCTGTTATATTTCCAGGCATTTCTCAGACTTGACATTCTGTGTCCTATGGACTTCCAATGATATCCTTCCAAGATCTAACAAGGCCCTTTCTGCTCTGATAACAACTACCTTAGGGTGAAAATATCCATATGTGCTGAGGTACTTACTTTTTCAGGTGTGAGGCCTGATCTTTAATTCCTAATTCCCATCTTGGTGTGATGACTCTTTGCAGGTCAGTAACTCCATGGTCTTGGTCCGTCCTCCTTGATCAGTTCTGTGCATTTTTCCATTCTACTGATTGTAGTTGACAGCCAAAGGATACTTGCAGATCGGATATACTGTCTTTTCAGTTTTACATCACAAAAATACAGAGTAGCAGTGCTGGAAGGAACTTGGACCTTGAACGGATTAAAGTAAGACTTGCAGAATCAGGAATTGTAAAAAATCACTGCCCATGGTCATCCATGTGGAGAAATGCACAATTAATTCTCAACATAACAGTGCTCTAAAGGCATATGCTTTAAATCTCTCTCTTGTGCAGGGTAACTTTGATAATCTGCCTTCTCAGTTTGAACGTCCCTTATACCTCTGTCTTTCTATGTCCAATTCACACTTCCCCCTTGTACAATCTGTGATCTAAAGTCATTCACGGCTCTGTCCCTCTCTTATGTCTTTGAAGGCATCTCTCAGTCCTGGCAGTCTCTGTTCTATAGGTTTCCAACACTGTCCTTCTAAGATCTAAGGAGGCCATTTCGACTCTGATAGTAACTGCCTTACGGTGAAAATCTCCATGGGTGCTGATGTACTTACTTTTTCTGGTGTGAGACCTGTACTTTCTCTGCTATTACATGTTCTGTGTTTGAAGACTCTTTGCAGGCAGACCACTCCATGATCTTGGGTCCTTCCGCCTTGATCAATCCTAATCCATTTTTCAATCTATTGTGGTGAGCTGATAGCCAAAGGATACTTCCACATTTGCTAAACTGCCTTTTCAGTTTTACATCACAAAAAGATAGAACAGCGAAGATGGAAAAGGCCTTGGATGTGGAACCTTTCAAAGCAACACCTGTCCATGGTGAAGTGTAAAAACCGTTGTTCATTCATGGTCAGTGATGAATAGTTCCTCGTCATGATAACATTTTGAGCACTAAGTGTACATGCTTTACATCTCTCTGAAAGGTCTTCTAGCTTGAATAATCTGCATTCTCAATCTTAGTGTCCATTCTACCTCTGTCCTTCTGTATCCCATTGGCAGTTCCCACCTGTACAATTTGTGTTCTGAAGTCATTCCTCGATCTATCACATTGTTATATTTCCAGGCATCTCTCTGATTTAACAATCTGTGTCCTATGGTCTTCCAATTATACCCATCAAAGATATAGGGAGGTGCTTTCTGCTCTGACAGTAAGTTAATTAAAGTGAAAATCTCCATGGGTGTTGATGTGCTTGCTTTTTCTGGTGTGAGAGCTCTTCTTCCTCTGTCGTTACAGGTTCTGTATTTGAAGACTCTTTGTAGACATGCCACTGCATGCGCTTGGGTCCTTCTACCATGATCATTTCTATTCCATTTTCCATTCCACTGAGGGCAGCTGATAGCCAAAGGACACTTACACATCAGATAGCCTACCGCTTCAGTTTTACCTCACAAAAAGAGAGAATACCCAATGTAGAAGTGAGCTTGGGTGTTGAGCAGTTCAAAGCAAGACATCTATAATTGTGAATTGTAAACAATCCTTATCAGTGGTCATCAGTGCACAGTGATGCACAGTTATTTCTCATGATAGCAGTTGGTATTCTGAAGGTCTATGTTTTAAATCTGTCTGTTGGGCATTATGACTTTGATAATTTGCCTTCTCAGTTTGAACATCCCTCTTACCTCTTTCTGCGTGCAACTGGCAATTCCCAAATTTACCACTTGTGTTCTAAAGTCATTCCTGACCCTGTCACTCTGTGTTATGTCTATTAAGGCATCCCTGTGTATTGGTAGTCTCTGTTCTATGGACTTTCAACAGCGTCCTTCAAATGGTAAGGGGCCTTTTCTACTCTAATAGTGCCTATTTTAAGGTGGGTGCTGATGTACTAACTTTTTCTTATGTGAGACCTCTTCTTCCTCTGACATTACATCTTCTGTGTTGAAGATTCTTTCCTTCTGCCTTGCTCAGTCCCATCAAATTTTCCATTTGAGTGAGGGCAGCTAATAGCCAAAGGATACTTCCACACCTGGTAGACTCTCCTTTCACTTTGATATAATAAACAGTTATACATAATAAAGCAGATATGGAAAGGTCCTTGGATATCGCTGTTTGAAGATTCTTTGCAGGCATGGCACTCCATGCTCTTGGGTCCTTTAACCTCTTGGATCCTCTGAGGAGTGTGGGTAACAAAAGGACAGTTCTAAGTTTGGTCGACTATATTTCCTGATTTACATCGTAGAAAGACGTCAGACTTGGATAGGACTTTGGATGTTCATTAGTTCAATGCCATAACTGTAGCATGGTGAATTGCAAACGATCCCTTCCTTTGTTCACCCATGATGCATAGCTACTTTTAATTTTTACAGTATGTATTTTACAAGTACATACAAATAAGTATACTACTCCTTATCTTCAGGTTATGTGCCTCCATAGTTTTAATGCTCCTCCCAGCCATGATTTTCGGTCTTCAACTGATACTTTCAACCTTTGCATTCCACAGTTTAAGTTCACTTCCTGTTCTTTCCCTCTTCATTTTACTGTTGCAAGGCATCAACCTGCCTTAAATTCTTTGTTCCATGGACTTCCCACATTGTCATTCAATACTCTGAAGTGGTCCATTCTGCTTTATCACTTCTTCTAACATCAAAAACCCCTGGGCTACAAATGGTATGTTCTCTGATGCTGGTGTTGTTGAAATTCAAAGACACTTCCAGATCTGATAGGCTAATTTGCAAGTTATACTTCATAGAAAGTTAGACTATCAGACTTAGATGGGACTTTGGATATGGATTAGCAAAAAGGAAAGCTGCACAGTCATGACTTGTAACCCTTTTGATCATCCCTGTGCAATGACTCACAGTTCCTTCTCAAGATACCAGTTTTTATCCATGTACTCCACGATATCAGGCCTGTTCACGTTGAAGGGATCTTGGAGGTTGATCAATTCAAGGCAAAACTTAAAAGAGCTATGACTTACAAAGCATCCCCCTCAAAGTTCATTCGTGTTTGAACATGCACAATTCCTTCTCTTAATACCTGTTTCTGTTCTAATGTAACATGATTGTAATGTATGCATATTCTATCCATGTATGTCCATCTGTATAATCTTTGCTCAACCTTGTTTTCAGCTTTATAACACTATGTTCTGCTTTTTAAAGCATCTCTCAGCCATGACATCTGATTGTCCATTCTTCTCATGAACGTTGAAAGTCAAAGGACACTTCCAGATCTGATAGACTAAATTCCAAGTTCTACATCTTGAAAGATAGACTATGAGACCTAGATGGGAACTTGGCTATTAATTAGTTCAAAGGAAAACCTGCGCAGTGATGACTGGTAAGCCTTTCCTCTGAATGGACATCCATGTTCAGTGAGCCACAGGTTCTTATGAAGATACTAGAGTGCATTCATGTACTCCCTGACCTCAGGTGAATCCACCTCCAATCAATGTTTCACTCTCCATCTCACTGATGACAGTTGACAGTCAAAGGACACTTCCATATCTGATAGACTATGTCCCAAGTTCTGCATCATGGAAAGATAGACTATCAGACCTAGAGGAGACCTTGGCTATTGAATAGTTTAAAGCAAAACCTGCACAGTGATGACTCGTAACCCTTCCCTCTAGGTTGACATCCATGTCTGATGAGGTACAGTTCCTTCTGAAGATACTAGAGTGGATTTATATACACTATCATCTCAGGTAGACCGACCTCCAATCAATTTATGTTCCACTGTCCATCCCACTGATGATAGTTGAGAGTCCAAGGATACTTCCAGATCTGATAGACTGTCTTTTCAGTTTTACATCAAAAAAAGACAGACTATCAATGCTGGAAGGAACCTGGATCTTGAATGGTTTAAAGTAAGACCTGCAGAATCAGAAATTGTGGAAAATCACTGACCATTGACATCCATGTTGAGTAATGCACAATTAATTCTCATCATGTCAGTTAGTGTTCTAAAGGCATGGGCTTTAAATCTCTCTGTTGTGCAGTATAACTTTGATGACTTGCCAACTCAGTTTGAACGTCTCTTGTACCTCTGTCTTTCTATGCCCAATTCACATTTCCCCCTTGTATAATCTGTGATCTAAAATCATCCCCGGCTCTGTCACTGTCTTATGTCTTTGAAGACATGTCTCAGTCCTGGCAGTCTCTGTTCTATGGATTTCCAACACTGTTCTTTTAAGATCTAAGGAGGCCATTTCTGTTCTGATAGTAACTACCTTAAGGTGAAAATCTCCATGGGTGTTGATGTACTTACTTTTCCTGGAGTGAGACCTGTTCTTCCTCTGCTATTACATGTTCTGTGTTTGAAGACTCTTTGCAGACAGACCACTCCATGATCTTGGGTCCTTCTGCCTTGATAAGTCCTATTCCATTTTTCAAGCTTCTGTGGTGAGCTGATAGCTAAAGGACACTATCACATTTGCTAAACTACCTCTTCAGTTTTAAATCACAAAAAGATAGAATAGCAAAGATGGAAAAGGCCTTGGATGTTGAACCTTTCAAAGCAACACCTGTCCATGGTGAAGTGTAAAAACTGTTGTACAATCTTGGATAATGATGAACAGTTCCTCCTCATGATAGCATTTTGAGCACTAAATGTATATGCTTTACATCTCTCTGAAAGGTCTTCTAACTTGAATAATCTGCATTCTCAATTTGAATGTCCATTCTACCTCTGTCCTTCTGTATCCCATTGGCATTTCTCACCTGTATAATTTGTGTTCTAAAGTCATTCCTGATCGTGTCACTCGGTGTTGTGTCTTTTAAGGCATCCCTCTGTACTGGTAGTCTCGGTTCTATGGATTTCCAACAGTGTTCATCAAAGTTCTGAGAGGCTCTTTCTGTTCTGATAGTAACTGTTTTAAGGTGGGTGCTGATGTACTTACTTTTTCCTATGAGACCACTTCTTCCTCTGACATTGCATCTTTTGTGTTTGAAGACTCTTTCCTTCCACCTTGCTTAGTCCTCTTCCTTTTTCCCTTTCAGTGAGGGCAGCTAATAGCCAAAGGATACTTCCACATCTTGTAGGCTATGTTTTCACTTTTACATCACAAAGAGATAGACTAGCAGATATGGAAAGGTCCTTGGATCTCTGTGTTTGAAGAGTCTTTGCAGGCATACCACTCCATGCTCTTGGGTCCTTTAACCTCCTGGATCCTCTGATGAGTCTTGGTAACAAAAGGACAATTCTAAGTTTGGTAGATTATACTTCCTGATTTACATCATAGAAAGATGTCAGAACTGGATAGGACTTTAGATGTTCATTAGTTCAATGCCATAACTGTAGCATGGTGAATTGCTAACTATCCCTTCCTTTGTTCACCGATGATGCATAGCTTCTTTTAATTTTTACAGTATGTATTTTACAAGTACATACAAATTAGTATACTACCCCTGATCTTCAGGTTATGTGCCTCCATAGTTTCAATGCTCCTCCCAGCAGTGATTTTCGATCTTCAATTGATAATTTCGACCTTTGCATTCCAGAGTTTAAGTTCACTTCCTGTTCTTTCCCTCTTCTTTTTATTGTTGCAAGGTATCAATCTGCCTTAAATTCTTTATTCTTTGGACTTCCCACATTGTCATTCAATACTCTGAAGTGGTCCATTCCGTTTTATCACTTCTTCTGACATGAAACACCTCTGGGCTACAAATGGTATGTTCTCTGCTGCTGGTGTTGTTGAAATTCAAACACTTCCAGATCTGTTTGGCTAATAGGCAAGTTATACTTCAAAGAAAGTTAGAGTATCAGACTTAGATGGGACTTTGGATATGGTTTAGTACAAAGCCAAGCTGCACAGTCATGACTTGTAACCCTTTTATTCATCTCTATGCAATGACCCACAGCTCCATCTCAATATACCGGTTTGTATCCATGAACTCCATGATATCAGGCCTGTTCACGTTGAAGGGATCTTGCAGGTTGATCAATTCAAGGCAAAACTTAAAAGAGCTGTGACTTACAAAGCATCCCTCTAAAAGTTCATTCATGATTGATCATGCACATTTCCTTCTCTTAATATCTGTTCCTGTTCTAATGTAACATGCTTGTAATGTATGCATATTCTATCCATGTATGCCCATCTGTGTAATCTTTGTTCAACCACAGTTTCAGCTTTATAACTCTATGTTCTGCTTTATAAAGCATCTCTTAGCGATGACATCTGATTGTCCATTCTGCTCATGAAAGTTCAAAGTCAAAGGACACTTCCAGATCTGATAGTCTAAATCCCAAGTTCTACGTCATTGTAAGAAAGAAGATCAGACCTAGATGGGACCTTCGCTATTAAATAGTTCAAAGGAAAACCTGTGCCATGACGACTGGTAAGCCTTTCCTCTGAATGGTCATCCATATTCAGTGAGCCACAGGTCCTTATGAAGATATTAGAGTGCATTCATGTACTTCCTGACCTTAGGTGAATCCACCTCCAATCAATGTTCCACTCTACATCTCACAGATTACAGTTGACAGTCAAAGGACACTTCTACATCTGATGGACTATGTTCCAAGTTCTACATCATTGAAACATAGACTAACAGACCTAGGGTAGACCTTGGCTTTTGAATCGTTCAAAGCAAAACCTGTACAGTGATGACTCACAACCCTTCCCTCTGTGTGGACATCTATGTTTGATGAGGTCCAGTTGCTTCTGAAGATATTAGACTGGACTTATGTACTCTGTCATCTGAGGAAGATCCATCTCCAATCAATCTATGTTCCACTGTCCATCCCATTGATGACAGTTGAGAGTCGAAGGATACTTCCAGATCTGATAGACTGTCTTTTCAGTTTTGCATCAAAAGAAGACAGACTAGAAGTGCTGGAAGGCACTTGGATCTGAATGGTTTAAAGTAAGACCTGCAGAATCAGAAATTGTGGAAAATCACTGACCATGGTCATCCATGTTGAGTAATGCACAATTAATTCTCATCATAACAGTTAGAGTTCTAAAGGAATAGGCTTTAAATATCTTTGTTGTGCAGGATAAATTTGATGATCTGCCTACTTAGTTTGAACGTCCCTTGTACCTCTGTCTTTCCATGGCCAATTTTCACTTCTCCCTTGTACAATCTGTGATTTAAAGTCATTCCCGACTCTGTCACTGTCTTATGTCTTTGAGGACATCTGTCAGTCCTGGCAGTCTCTGTTCTATAGATTTCCAACACTGTTCTTCTAAGATCTAATGAGGCCATTTCTGCTCTGATAAGAACTAACTTAAGGTGCAAATCTTCATGGGAGCTGATATACTTACTTTTTCTGCTGTGAGACCTGTTCTTCCTGTGCTATTACATGTTCTGTGTTTGAAGACTCTTTGCAGGCAGACCACTCCATGATCCTGGGTCCTTCCGCCTTGATCAGTCCTATTCCATTTTTCAATCTCCTGTGGTGAGCTGATAGCCAAGGGATACTTCCACATTGGGTAAAATTCCTTTTCAGTTTTACATCACAAAGAGAGAGAAGAGATAGAACAGAAAAGATGGAAAAGGCCTTGGATGTTGAATCTTTCAAGGCAACATCTGTCCATGGTGAAGTGTAAAAACTGTTGTACAATCATGGACAGTGATGAACGGCTCCTCCTCATGACAACATTTTGAGCACTAAATGTATATGCTTTACATCTCTCTGAAAGTTCTTCCAAAGTGAATGATCTGCATTCTGCATTTCAATGTCCATTCTACCTCTGTCCTCCTGTATCCCGTTGGCACTTCCCACCTGTATAATTTGTGTTCTAAAGACATTTCTGATCCTGTCATTCAGTGTTATGTCTTTTAAGGCATCCCTGTGTACTGGGAGTCTCTTTTCTACGGATTTCCAACAGCGTCCATCAAAGTTCTAAGAGGCCCTTTCAGGTCTGATAGTAACTGTTTTTAGGTGGGTGCTGATGTACTTACTTTTTCCCTATGTGAGACTTCTTCTTCCTCTGACATTGCATCTTCTGTATTGGAAGACTCTTTCCTTCCGCCTTCCATAGTCCTCTTCCATTTTCCCTTTCAGTGAGGGCAGCTAATAGCCAAAGGATACTTGCACATCTGGTAGACTATCTTTTCACTTTTACCTCCCAGAGACATAGACTAGCAGATATTGAAAGGTCCTTTGCTCTCTGTGTTTG
>JAQQSK010012827.1:0-11718 GCA_028658325.1 Potorous gilbertii | reverse complement strand
TTCCTAGTCTTCTGTATTAGTCAAGCCCATCGACTACTCCATCATTACTAGCCAGTGTCCAAATATTCTGGTTCTATTATCCTTGCTGATGAGAATTTGCTCAGCCATTTTTGGTTGTGTCCAACTCTTTGTGACCCCATTTTAGGGTTTGCTTGGCAAAGACACTGAAGTGGTTTGCCATTTCCTTCTCCAGCTCATTTTACAGATGAGGAAACTGAGGCACACAAGATTAAGTGACTTGCCCATGGTCACACAGCTAGCAAGTGTCTGAAGTCAGATTTGAACTCAGGTTTTCCTGACTCCAGGCCATTTGCTCTATCCATTCCTCTCCAACTGCCTTATATAAAAACGTGGACAGTGTGTTTAATTTAGTGTCTATATGTTGTCCTTCCACTTTCTTCTACAGATGTTTTCAGGTAATATGGGTTAGTTGGACCATTCTTTATTTTCTTTTTTTTAAATAGTATTTTATTTTTCCCAATTATATGTAAAGATGATTTTTAACATTCATTTAAAAAAGAATTTTGAGTTCCAATTTTTTCTACTTCCTCCTTCCTCCCTAAGATGGTAAACAATTTGATATAGGTTTTGCAAGAGTAGTTATGTAAAATATATTTCATATTGGTTACGTTGTGAAACAAGAAATGGACTAAAAGGAATAAACCTAAAAAATAAAGTTCAAAGCAGTGTGCTCTATCTGCATTCAGATTCATTCATAGTTGTCATTCATAGTTGATCATCATCCAGTTTTGCTGTTACTTTGTACAATGTTCTCCTGGTTTTGTTCATTTCACTTTGCATTAGTTCATGTAAGTCTTTCCAAGTTTTTCTGAAATTATACTGCTCATCATTTCTTAAAGCACAATAGTCTTCCATTGTAATAGTATACTCCAACTTGTTCAGCCAACTTGTTCAACCATTCCCTAATTGATGGGCATTCCCTCAGTTTCCAATTCTTTGCCATCCCTAAAAGATCTGCTATAAATATATTCTTTGTACAAATAGGTCCTCCCCCCACTTTTTAAAATGAAATCTCTTTGGCATATGGACTTGGTAGTGATACTGCTGCATCAAAGGATATACACAATTTGATTGCCCTTGGACCATAGTTTCAAATTGCTCTTCAGAGTGGTTGGATCAGTTTACAACTCTGCCAACAGTGCATGGGTCTCTATTTCCCCACATCCCCCCCAACATTTGTTGTTTTCCTTTTCTGTCATTTGAGCCAATCTGATAGATGTCAAGTGTCACCTCAGAGTTGTTGTAATTTGTGTTCATCTAATTGATAGTGATTTAGAGTACTTTTCATATGCCTCTAGATAGCTTTGGTTTCTTTGTCTGAAAACTGTTCCTATCCTTTGACTATTTATCAGTTGGGGAATGACATATTCTTATAATTCTCAGTTCTTTATATATTTGAGAAATGAGGCCTTTATTGGGGAGCCTTGCTATAAAATTGTTTTCCAGCTTTCTACTTTCCTTCTCATCTTGATTGCATTGGTTTTATTTGTGGAAAACCTCTTTAATATAATCAAAATTGTCATTTTACATTTCATAATGTTATCTCTTGTTTGATCATAAATTCTTCCCTTCTTTGTAGATCTGATAGGTAAACTATTCCTTGCTCTCCTAATTTGCTTATGGTATCACTCTTTCTGTCTAAATTGTGTATCTATTTTGTTCATCTCTTGGTATATGGTGTAGGATGTTAGTCTATACCTAGTTTCTGTCATACTGTTTTCCAGTTTTCCTGGCAGTTTCTGTCAAACAGTAAGTTTTTGGATCTTTGGGTTTATTACTAACCTAAACTAAATTACTGCGATCATTTTCTACTGTATCTTGTGTATCCAATCTATTCCACTAGTCCAACACTCTATTTCTAGTACCAGATAGTTTTGATGATTAACACTTTATAATATAGTTTGAGATCTGGCACAGCTAAGATACCTTCCTTTACATTTTAAAATTCTACATTTTCTTGCAGACTGCTATTCCTTATAATGGAAGAATATTTGATGCAAATAAATGAATTGATGGAGTTAGTTGTTTTTTGTGCTCAAAGGCAATAAGAAACTTCATTTCATGGGGTTGTCTATTTGTATTGCCCTTTGGTGGCAGATCTTCAGCCACATTATGTCTATAGGGATTAGCTACATGGTCACCTTGGGAAATGAAGTTTAGTGTCCCAAAGAGCTGTCTTCCCAGCCTTCAAAGACTCAGGAACTATTGCTTGTACTGAACAGGGTTATGCCAGCTGGAAAGGAAGAGACAAGAAAAGGGGAAGGTTGATCCCATTTGAATATACCATGAGTCATCAGGTCCTCTGGCTCAGCAACCAGAGGACTCTTCATTATCTCAAATTGTCAGTCCTTCAGCCCTGAGTCATACATAACCAGAAGTTGACCTCTGAGCTCCCCTATAGTTAACCAGAAATAGGCAGGGAATATCTGTGGATGCTCTCATATTCACCCTTTTTATAGGGCTCAGAATGAACTTAATCAAACAGATCACTGTGTAGATAGATAAGTGAAGTTTGCATGTTAATATCCTTTGCAGAAAATGGAGAGTTCAAAAACATTTAATTAAAAAAAATTTATTAAGCATCTCTTACATGCAGAACATTATGCAAGGGGGCCAGTGGAGGCATAAAGTTTAGATAAAACATGGTTCCTAACCTCATGGAGTTTAGAGCCTAAGAAAGGTTACTTTACATACAAAAATAACCATAATACAAAATAATGTGTGATCAGTGTATAAGAGATATGTTATGAAAAGCCAGAAGTAGAAAAGATTAGCATTAATTGAAGAAATCAGGGAAGACCTCATAAATAATGTGGCATTTCATTTGGACTTTAAAGCATGGGTAAGAATTTAAAAGACAGAAAGGGGAGGGTATTCTGGGCAGAGTAAACAGAGTGAGCAAAGGCAAGGGGAAAGAAAGTGATGAGCACTTATAAAGGATGATAACTAGTTGAGCTAAAGCACATGGAAGGGAGAAGTTTGAGATAAATCAGGAAAGTAGGATGTTGCCAGATTATGGGGAGTTTTGAATGTGAACTTTGAATGCCTACTACTGAGTCAAGTGCAAACTCCTTTTTGGAGTATGTCAATAGAGAACCATTATAGGGTACTGAGTAGAGGAGTGATAGATCTAAGCATATTCTGGTAGGGAAATGAAGGATGAAATGGAGTGGGAAGAAGAAGAGGTAGGAAGACTTTTTAGGAGGCTTTAGCAATAGGATAGATGGGTAGAAATGAAGGCAGTGGAAGTAGAGAGGAGGGGACAGATGTGAGAAACACTACAGAAAAATGAACAAAACTCATTAGATATGAGATATGAGGGAGAATCAAAAATAAAAATGGTAGACTGAGAGAATGGTGCTAACTGATAGAGAAAAGTCAGAATAAGGAAGAATCTTTTGGAGGAAAGATCATAAACTCAGTTTGATAAATAGAGAATTTGAAGTGCTCCTGAAAAACCAGATAGAAATGTCCCGTAGATAGTTGTAAATGTTAAGTTTTGAGCTCAGGAGAGAAGTGATGACGGAAGACACTGATTTGGGAATTGCCACCAAGTAGAAGCTGTAGTAGAAGCTCAGCTTCCAAAGTATTCATGCTGCCATCTCTTCTTCTGCAGACTAGTCCCCAAGTCATAACTGGCCATCAGGAAGAAGGATTGCTGTCAAACCTTCAGGGAGCTGCCAGTTCTAGTGTTTTATTTGTAAAGAAACAAGAAACAATACTTTCTAAATCATCTGTAGGGCAAGACTAAAAGTCAATTCTGACTTGGCTCAAGTCCTGAAATTTTGAATCTGTTCAAAACTGAGCTGGCAGTAAATATATGTATTTCTTAAGTGAAGGAAAAGGGTGGAAGGAAGAAGGTTGAAACATCTGTCCATTTATTCCCTCCCTGTTCTGTAATAAACTGGAGTCAAACAGGGCAATTTTATATAGCACTCAGGACTCCTCTGATATGTTGGCTATTCCCAAGTCCCTGGTGTTCAAGGAGTAATATCTCTCCTGAGATATCATATGTAAAGCTCATTATGAATGTTAACTATTATAACTCCCTTTTCCAACAAACTCCCCCAATCAAGCCAGAATAAAATATATGACAAGATAAAAAAAAGTAAAGTGCATTGGCCTAAAATTCAAAGCAATAAAGAAAAATCTTATCCCTTCCTATACATTTGAGGACATATCCTTCCACAGATTTCCATGCCACTGGTAGGAAAGGGGATACTTATAGCCTGGATGATTATCATTTCTAGAATTGTTTCCCAGCTGGAATGTCTCTCTGCCTCCAAACTGCCACTTGCTATTTCCTTATGGAGCTACTGATGTCATCTGCTGGGCTGCTTTTTCCAATGAGCTGCCATCTGCTGCCTCTTTGTTACAGCCATTTGCTATTTCTTCATTGACTTTCAGCTGCTAGTTGGCTTCTCTCCCTTTGTTGTTGTTCAGTCATTTTCAGTCATGTCCGACTCTTTGTGACCCCATTTTGGGGTTTTCTTGGCAAAGATACTTGCGTGGTTTGCCATTTCTTTCTTCAGACCATTTTACAGATGAGGAAACTGAGGCAAACGGGGCTAAACAATTTTATCAGAGTCACACAGCTTGTAAGTGTCCGAGGCTGGATTTAAATTCATGATGGGTCTTCCTGACTCCAGGCCTAGCACTCTATCCACTATTCCTCTTAGCTGCCCTAAAATTGACTTGGCCCAGGTCATACAACCACTAGAGTCTGAGGTCAGATTTGAACTCAGGTCTTTCTGGCTCCATGTTCAGTACTTTATCCACTGAAGTCCCAGCTGCCAGGACAAGTAAATTCAGAGAAACTTATTGTCATATTGGTCACAGTAGCAACTCCTAAATATTGTTGATTATAAAGTAGAAGGGTTATGAGCCACACACCTAGGATGACAGTCATGACTCCTGAAGTATAGTAATTCATATTTATGTAAGGAGATTGAAATTTTCACTGGCTAAAATATGGCATCAAAGTGGGCTTTGCTGCTGACAGATACACATACAAAAGAAAAAATTCAGACTAGGTGGTTGAAGAACACCGTTCTGACTCAAAGTAGTTTGCATCTGAACTACAGAGGATCTTCAAAGAATATAAGACTGTCAGAATTCTAGGTGTTCTCTGTAAGGGAAGGTTGGATCTGTCCCTTTTCTCTAAGACTGTGCATTCTGTAGGACTCACTAGTGGGATCCTTGTTTATTTTTTCAGTGCCAGGGTAGCAGTAGCAAGACAAAGACCTGGTCTTCTCAGGTCACCCTATAGGAATCAGCCAGAAACTCTGAGGGTCTTCTCTTCTCAGTTTGATTTTTTTTAAGGGGCCATCCCCTGATCACTTCTTAAAGAGGCCTATTCACTGAATGGGTGTTACCTCACTCAAAGTGAGAACCTGAAAAGACTTTAGCCTAAAAGGGCCAGGGTCTCCCCTTGCCTTCTGGGCCATCTCCAGTCTTTCTGATGAATATCTCTCCCCTGGACCCAGATGGCACTAGAGGAGAAAGTGACCTTGCACTCCAATCAAAGTCAACTGCAAGTCATGTCATCATCTTGATGTCATGGTCCTCTGTGAAAATGAAGCATGAATACAACAAGTAGTATCTGACAGACAAGAATTTGCCTCCAGTTTCCAGTATCCAGTTGGGTCAAAAGTTCTTCCATATCCTTGAGAATCGAGAAGGGCTGTTATTGTGGATTCCCTTGAAAGTGTCATCATCTATGTTTCCCTTTCCTTCTCTACCCCATTGACATACTTCATACTGGGCCCTTTCCTCTTCTTTCTCTGTGCTCTGTCTTGGTGACCGCATCAGCTCCTACTTCTGTCTCATGAAGATGACTCCCCAGAGCTACATAGCCAATGCTTCTTTCTCTCTTGAGTTCCAGTTCAACATCTCTAATCACCTCCTTGTTGGACATTTCCACCTATGGATGTCCCATAGGTTTCTCAAACTCAATGTACCTGAGACATTTCATTATATTTCCCCTTATCTTCCCCTCTTCCTGACTTTTCTGTTGATGTAGAGACACTGTCATTTTTTTGGTCATTCATGTTCACAGCCTAGGAGACATCCACAACTCTTCAGCTTTAGCCCAACCCCCTAGTCTCAATTAGTTACCAAGTCTCATCATTTCTACATCTTCCACATCTCTTGACTCCATCCTCTTTACTTTACTCATACCATGACTACCCTAATCCAGGTCCTCATTGCCTTTTACTGGACAATTGCAATAGACTCCAATTGGTCTCCTTGCAACCAGTCTTTCTTCTCTGTAATCTGTCCTTCACAGAGCTGCCAAAAGAGCATTCCTAAAGTATGTGTCTGACCAATTGCTTCTCTGCTTGGAAAATTTTTGGGGCTCCCCATTACCTCTAGAAAAAAATACAAACTCCTTCATACTCCACGTAAAGCCCATCACAGTCTTGCTTAAGTCTATGTTTTTGGGCTAATACTACATTATTTTTCTTCATGTACTTCATACTTCAGCCAAACTTGCCTATTTTTGATTCACATCATACAATATTCTCCTTTCTCTCTCTGTGCCTTAGTACAAACTGTCCTCAATACCTGGTTTTCTTCTTCACCTCTGACTCTTGGAATGAGTAGTTCCCTTCAAGGCTCTTAATACCACCTCCTTAAATAGGCCTTTCCTGATTCTTTCAATTATTTAGGTTCCCTTCCAATCACTGCATATTTATTTTGTATATATTTTGATTTTTGTGCGTATATATATATATATATATATATATATATATAATTGCATATATCTGTATTTATACTTGGTATATATATATTTATTTTGATTTACTTTTCAGTTGTGTCCCCTTCCCAATTCCCAAGTAAACTCCTTGAGATAAGAAACAGTCTTACTTTAGTATGTTTATCCCCAGATTCTAGTACATAGCAAGCACTTAATAAATGATTTTTGATTGGTTATTATTGTATGAAGTTATTCACACAGTAGGGGTTCAGCCAATTTTAATTGACATGATGGGCTATGCAAATGCTTAGTATATGACATAGTTACTAGCTGTGACTGGGGCAGTGGGAGGAGTGCCAGATGTTCATCTGATTGTTAATAATAGTAAGAATCTTGTTTGAGGCACAGCATAGTGGGCAGTGCTAGACAGTATAGGCATAGAAATAGAGTGAAGGAACCACGATACTTTCTTCTAAACCATATTTAATGAGAGGGATTGTTGCTGAGTGAACTGACTAGATGTCCAGGGTAGCTATTTCGTCATGTCAGACTCGGTAGAAGGGAACATACCTCTTTACTTTCAGGTATGAGGAAGACATAATTAGTAAATGACAAATTATTGTGGAGATTTATGACGTTGCTGTAAAATTTACCCTCTTATGTACCATCTTACGTAGGTGGAATTGTTGCCCCATCTAACTAGAAAAACCTTACAAATATTCTAGTCTGGTGAAATCTGGTCCATTGTGTTTTAGTCAACCAGGTCTGAATAGACGTAGACCCTTTTTTGTCTAGATTGCCATAGGTGGGCTCAGTATGGATAATAAATAAGTCTTTTGGTCTAAGACTGAATGATTAGTCACCCTGCTCCTCCCAGGCCCTCATTAGAACAAGCTCACCTCTCATGATAAGCATCATTCTTATTGTTAACAAATCAGACTTGACTGTCTTCCTCAGGAAAACCCATTCTTCCAAGGGCATATAAAATTCCTTGAGGGATCTTTGGCATTTGAGAGTGCCACTAACCCCTTTTATTAATTATCTGCTAAAATGATTTTCTAGAAACTATGTCTCTTGAACTTTTATACACCACATGTACAAGAAGCTGGAATAGCCACACCTCTAAACTGACTTCATAGGATGGGGAATGAGATGCTGGAAAGACAGTATGTAGGTAGAGTCTGGGATGCCTTTCCTGCACAAGGAAGTAAAGGCAGATTTATTTAAGATATTGTTAGAGCTCCTGCTGACTTTGAGACGTCCATTTTGGGCTCTTATGAAGGCAGAGTGAACACCATGGAGTGACAACTGGTTGGTTGTCGTTCTTTGCAGAGGACCAAAATGACATTACTATGTCAGGGTCAATGTAAAATGTGTCTGATTGTGGCTGATCAGACCAATTCAAGCTTGAAACACTCTACCACAGGTCAGGAACAAATAGACAACTACACAGTCGGGTTGTTGTTTGTCCTTTGTTCTTGAAGAGGACCATGACATCAGGGAGGTGATATCATGACATGAGAATCAATTGGATTTAAGTGAGGAAGGTTTGTGCAAAATCATCAGTCTCACTTTCTCCTCTGGAAGCATCTGGGTCCAGTGGCCAGATATGGATCAGGATAACTGCAGATGGCCCAAGATGAAGTGGGAATAATGAGATCAGGGGACCATAATGATGATGAGGTTTGGGGTGCTAAGGACCCCAAAATAGCAACATGCTGGGTCCTACCAAATGAATTCTACGCAAACCTTCTTTAAGCCAAAGTAAAACTAAATTTATTAAAGTTTCACCATATTGGGTTGACTCTTAGGAAGACTAACCATTTGTGACACTTGCATTGACAAGAAGACCAGTTAGAGCTGAAATGAATCTGAGCAACTTCATGGATGGAATTTATATACAGGAAGGCTGTGGGAGAGATTTGGTGGTGGTCTAGTCTTTATGGGACTGGGGTAACTAGTGAGGTAATCAAAGGTGGGAAAGAGCTGGAGGCATTTGTGGGATTCATCAGACAATGGAGGGTTGAGGTGGGAAGCAGTGGGGGCAATCTTGAGGTAACAGATAATGGAGGGCCAGGCTAGGTTAAAGGTAACAGATCTGGGTATGAAAAGATTAAGTGGGAAGATTCAAGGAGAGTTCAAGAAGGTTCCCAGATTCTATACCCCATCAGGAGCACATGTGTGTGTGTGCGTGCGTGTGTGTTCATCCTTCATTGTCAAAGAAGACCATGCCATCAGAGAAATGATGATATGACTTGCACTTGACTTTGTTTTGAGTGAGGGAGGGCTGTGCAGGTCACCAGCCTCACTTCTCCTCCAGAGCTATCTGGATCCAGTGACCAGATATTCATCAGGATGACTGGAGATGACCCAGGATGAGGCAATTGGAGTTAAGTGACTTGCCTAAGGTCATACAGCTAGCGAGTGTCAAGTGTCTGAGGTGAGATTTGAACTCAGGGTTCCCTTGACTCCTGCTCTGGTGCTCTACCCACTGCATCACCTAGCTGCCCCCAACGAGGAGCACATAGGGTAAGATGGAACTGGGAGACCTCCTATATGCATAGTGGCCTTGAACTTCTACCCTTGTTTGTCCTTATTTGGAATTGATTTGTAGGGACTCTCTGTGGGTTCTTTCTGAAAAGCTCTGTAATTCAGTGAGTTCATTTGTCTATTTTCTGGAATAGGAATCTTCCCCTGTGGGAGCCTTGTTTGTCTCCTTAGTGTGAGAGTAGTAGCAGTAAGAGAGAGGTAGGAGTGGTTTTCTCAGGCCACATTATAAGAATCAGCCTTTAGGGAATGAGTGGTGGCCTTAGACATGGCTGACTCAGGGTGAACCTGAGACATGTAAATCTGAGGCTCTCCCTTTTATTAGTCTGGTAGGTAGGCAGGTAAGGTGTGGCAGTGCTTGACAGTTATTAGACATCCTCCTTCCCCTTTCAGATTACAAACATGAGAGTTTTTTTAGATGAATTGAGACTAAAAGGGATGATGAAAATGAGGATGGAGAAAATATGGTGAAATCAGTGCCAGTGATCTCACTGATAAATCATTAAAAGCACGGCTATTATGTTCCCTCCTGAAAATATCCTGTGCAACTCAAATCTAAGGAAGCTCTATATCATTGTGTTCACTGGGGGAGAAAAAAAGTCTTTGTAACAGAATATAGAAATTAACAGGAATAAGCAGTGGTAATGGTTCTTGGAGCAAATGAATGCCATTTCTGTAGTTAAACAGATAAGAAGAACACTCCAGTCACAACTTGGGCCTTGGACAACACAACTATCTTCAGCTAATTCCTTGGCCAGCAGACATTGATTGTATCCTCATCCCTGCCAGAGCCTGGATGCCACACTCCAAAGCTCTCCTATGAAAAGGAAACTGTCTTCCCTGAAATGAAGAGAAGTTATACTTATTGACATCCAACAACTCCTAATTCTACAGCTCTGATGACTGCCCATTTCTTCGTTTCTTTTAAGTCTTCTGTCATGCATTGTTTGTTAATGAGTAACTGGCAGAAATAATTGGAGGTGGGGCGTGGAAAATGGCAGCCAGCCTGGCCTTTAGACTGGAAATAAGTATGTTTTCTAGAAACAGAATACATTATTTTTAAAGAAGCAGCTTCCACCATGGAATATTACTATTCAAGAATCCTGCTGGGCTCCTTCTGTCTCTGGGTGTCTGGGCCTCCCTTTGCTACTTCCTTCCCACCTCCTCCCCAGATGGAGTCTGGCAGGCTTCCTTTAACACCAGAGAATACTTTCAGAGGCTATCTCCTCAGGGTACGAGGTTAGGAAAAGTTTGTTGTGGCTTTGGGGAAAGATCCGATGTGATTCAAGAGAGGAGAAGCCATCATCATAATTAAAATAGTCAGAAACCAGCAAGAAGTTATTTTAAGGCAACTGAAATCCTATCTGTTCCCTGAACACTGGTAGACATGAGACAGGATAATACAGTGAAAAGAGCCTGGCTTTGGAGGAAGAACTTGGGTTCTAATCCTAGTTCTGTGATTTATTACTTCAGGGTGCTTGGGCATTGCTTAATTTCCCTGGGTCTCACTTTCCTTAACTGTCAAATGAAGGGGTTGGATTAGGTGGCCTTAAAGATCTCTTTTTGCTCTAAATATATAATGCTACAACTTCCCAGATTCATCAGGGAACACTCCTGTAATATGAAAAGCTAAGTCCTGAGTTCTATCTGATGTCCCTTCCAAGAAACAAAGCTATTGTTCTCTTTTAATTTAGATAGAACTTATATCCTAAAGCAGATTTGGTCACCTTACAGGGGTTGTACTATAACCAGGTAGAACTGGAGCCAACTGTTCAATTTTCTGTGTGAGCATTTACACTTTGGGAATACACAAACACCATAAATCAGGACTTGATTTATTGTTTGGTTAATTGTCTACACTTAGGAATGTAATGAAGAAAACATTAGTGATGTGGATAAACTTTAGAGTCCCTTGTGCCTTTTCCCAAGAGTCAGTTGATAAATATCTTCCAGGGTTTTCCTACTATAAACCAGACTTCAGTCTTGGAGACTTCTTAGTAATCATACTGTTTGCCTTACAACCCTAGGAACCTCTTGTCCAGATGACTTTCATGCTTTTGCAAGGCCCAGGCAATGATAGGATAGAATATAGGACAAATGTGTTATACTGTGTACAACAAAAGTGGAGAAAAGAGTCATACCTGAACCCATAAATAGGGAAGAAATCCTTCCTTATTGGGCCTGGCCTTTCCAGGTACCTTACAGTTACCCTGATTGAGTGCCACGATGATGATTGAGAATCTGTTCCAGATACAGGGAATGTCATATTAAAAAAAAAGCAGAGGTGGGAGAGCATAAGCAGATTAAAGAATAGTCAATTTTCCTGTTTATCTGGAACCACAAGTTCTAAAGCTAAATGTGTGAAAAATGGATTGGTGATAGATTACATAGAACCTTGAATACTGATCTAGGAGTTTATATTTATATATATATATATATATATATATATA
>JAQQSK010012826.1:0-11718 GCA_028658325.1 Potorous gilbertii | reverse complement strand
AAATCCTTTTTGATCTCTTCCATGGCCTGAGCCCATTGGATATCTATTTCAGATGTTTGGGACACAGAGACCTTGATTCCTATGTCTTTACCTGATGGTAAGCATTGTTCTTCCTCATCAGAAAGGAAGGGCAAAAACATCTGGTCACCAAGAAAGTAACCTTCTATGGTCTTATTTTTTTCCCCTTTTCTGGACATTTTCCCAGCCAGTTACTTGACTTCTGAGATTCCTCTCCACCCCCACCCAGATTCTCCCAGCTAGTGCTTGGGGTCTGAGATTCAAATGCTGCTCCCCAGCCTCAGGGCTTTTGGTGGCAGGCCTGGCTGCTATTCAATGGGAGCTTAAGTTCTGGTGCTCAGGTTGGGTCAGGGCTGCCTCCCAGGCTCGGTTCCCTCAGGGGGTTTATGTGGAGACCTTCCATAATGGAGCTCCTGCTGAACTCCTGCCTGCTCCAGGAGCCTCTGGCCACCCTCTACCTTCCAAGGGAGCCTGAGTTATGGAGACACCCTGCTCCCATCTCGGCCAGCCCAGAAGTGTCCCTCACCAAACTTTGCGCCTGTGGGTGGAGGGACATTTGTGGCCGCCAGAGATTTCATCCCTGAATCCTGCTCAGATCTGCTCACTCCTCTTGGTGCTGCACGTCCAGGCCAGGGCTGGGCTCTGCTCCAGTCGGTGCGCAACGGACCTTTGGTATTGATTTTTCAGGGCTCTCTGGAACGGAAATCTCCTTCACTGTGTTGCTGTGCGGCTTCCACTGTCCCAGAATTTGTTGGGAGTTCTCTTTAGAGGAAATCCTTGGGCTGTGGGTTCAGAGCAAGCATATGTGAGTCTTTCTACTTGGCCATCTTGGCTCCTCCCCCCAGGAACATTTCTTAAAACAAAAAGTAGCACTTATCTAAAACTAAAGGAAAAATTATCTGTCATGGGGATAAACCTGAAGCCTTCTTAACAAGATCAGGAGGGGAGAAAGGATGTACATTATCACCACTATTGTTCAATATTGTACTAGAAATGCTAACTATAGTAAAAAAATATGAAAAAATGAAAGAAGAAAAGTAGGTGTTAAGGAAACAAAGCTATCACTTTCTGTAGATAATATGGTCACATCCTTAGAGAACTCTGGACAATCCAACAAAAAACTATATAAAACAATCGATAACTTCAGCATATTTGTAGCATATAAAATAGACCCACATAAATAACCAGCATTTCTAGATACTATCAAGAAAATCCAAGAGGAAGAGATAGAAAGAGAAATCCATTTAAAGTAACTGCAGATAATATGAAGTTCTGGGGAATCTACTTGCCAAGACAAACCCAGAAATCATAAGAAAACAATTGCAAAACACTTTTCATTCAAATAAAGACAGCTCTAAACAACTAGATAAGTATTCATTGTTCATGGATGTGCCAAACCAGTATGTATATACACACACACACACACATATATACACACATATATATGTATATATAATTTTTTTAAATATAATTTTTTTAAAATGGCATATCTAAATTATTTACTTAGTGCCATACCAAACTACTATAGAAATGCTTTATAGAATTAGAAAAAATTCGTAACAAAATTTATGTGGAAGAACCAAAGGTCAAGAACATCAAGGGGATTTTCTTTCTCAGCCTCTCTTTTTACCATATCATGTTACCTTATCTTTTCTTCTTACCCTTGTATTCCTTATTTTGCCCACCTTCTAAAATTCCCTTCATTATCTTCATCTCCCACACTCCTAATCTTATTATATACATCCTTTTAAAAGATACTCTCCTACGCTATTCCCCAGTTTTCTCAATTTTCTCTAGTAGTTCATAAGACTTCTAAATCTCTTCAAATATATAATTTGTTTCCTCTTCAACCCTAATGAGAATAAGGTTCCAATGTTACCATTACCATTCTGCTCCCACTTCTTTCCTCTGTATTAGCTATTCCTCTCATGTCCTGTTTTTATGAGATACTTGTTCCTTTTTATCTTTTCCTACTCATTGTTTTAGAATCATGCACAACTCAGTCACAATCTTTCTTTAAAACTACGTTAATAATTACAAGTTTTAAGAATACTGATGACATTTTCACATATCATATGTAAACAGTTTCACCTTTATCAATGCTTTATGATTAGTCCTTAATTATTTCCTTATATTTCTTCGGGATCTTTTATATCAAAATTTCCATTGAGTTTTGATCTTTTTTGTCACAAATACCTGATAATCTTTCATTTCATCAAGTGTCCATTGTTTTTCCATTTAGGATTATACTCAACTTTGCTGAATAAGTTATATTTTGGATGGAGGAGCAGCTTCTTCATTCTTCATTGTGGTAAGTGATTGTGATGGAATACTACTGTGCTATAAGAAATGATGGGTCAGTGATTTTAGAAAAAAGAAAACATGGAAAGACTTATATGAAATTATGAGGAGTGAAATGACTAGAACTAAGAGGACATTTTATACGTTAAGAGAAATATTGTTTTAAGAATGACTTTGAATGAATGAATTATTTTGTCTAGTATAAATACCCAAATTAACTATAAACGACATATGAAAAAAGACAATATTTGCATTCAGATAAAGAGCTGATAAATAGAAATTTGTACAGAATAATTATATATACATATATACACACCTACACACAACATGAATGTGTGTATACACACATTTATACATACGTACACATGCATACATGCATGCACATATGTATGTATATATCTCTATTTGCATACATATATATACACACACACATATATACATATACACATGTATGTTTATATAATGGTAGCTGTCTCTAGGATGTGAGCGAAGGAAGAAAAGAATTACATAAGAATTCTGTTGTATATTTGAGAGAAATAGCAAGTTGAACGTAGTAGATTTGTAGTTTCATGCATAATCATTTTTTTATTGAACTACGTTATGAAGATACTTATTTTATGACATAAATTAAAATATATTTTTAAGAAGATATAGAAAATCACAGAAAGTAAAACAGATCATTTTGATTACACAAAACCAAAAAGCCATTACAGGAACAAAATCAATGAGGCCAAAATTCAAAGCAAAACAGGAAACTGGGCAGAAAATGACAGCAAGTTTCTCTGATAACGACCTCATTTCTCAGGGAACTGAGTCAAATTTCCAAAAATGTAGTCATTTTCCAGTTATAAATGGTCATATGATGTGAACAGGAAGTATTCAGAAGATATCAAAGTGATTAACAGTCACATGAAAAATTGCTCTAAATTACCACTGACTAGAGAAATGAAAATTAAAACAACTCTTGGATACCACCTCACACCTCTCAGATTGACAATATGATAGAAAAGGAAAATTAGAAATGCTGGAGGGAATGTAGAAAAATTGGGACCCTTATGCATTATTGATGAAATTGTGAACTAATCCAATCATTCTAGAAAACAATTTAGAACTATGTTCAAAGGGCTATAAAGCTGTGCATACTCTTTGATTCAGAAGTATGACTACTAGTTTCGTATCTGAAAGAGACTGAAGAAAAAGGAAAAAAAAATACTTAATTGTACCAAAATGTTTATAGCAACTCAGTTTGTGATGGTAAAGAATCAAAAATGGAAGAGCTGCCCATAAATTGGGGAATGACTGAACAAGTTGTGGTTGTGATTGTGATGAAATACTATTATGATTATAAAAAAAATGATGAGCAGGGTGGTTTCAGAAAATCCTGGAAAGATTCACATAAATTCATGCAAAGTGGAATGAGCAGAACCAGGAAAACACTGTAAACAGTAATAGCAACATTGTAACGATGATCCAAAGCGAAAGACTTAGCTATTGTGATTATGACAATGATTCGAAAAAATTCCAAAGGACCCATCATGAAAAATGGTATCTACCTCCAGATGAGCTGATGAATTCTGAATATAGATCGAAGCATCTTATTTTTACTTCTTTATTATTTTATTTGTAACATGGCTACGATGGAAATGGGCTTTTCTTAACTTCACATATACAGTATCAAACTGTTTACCTTCTTAAGAAGAGAGGGAGGGGCCAGAGGGAAGGAGAGAATTTGAAACTCAAAATTCTAAAAAACTGATTATTCAAAATTTTTACATGTAATTGTGGAATACCAAATTAGAAATAATTTTAAAAAGAGAGACAGAAAAAATCAGGAAATTATAGGCAGGGAGAGAGGGAGGGAGAGAGGAAGAGAGAGAGAGAGAGAGAGAGAGAGAGAGAGAGAGAGCTGTAAAAGGGTGCTGAGAGGACAAGAAAGAAGAGAGCACATAGATAATGGCTTAAATTTCCAAAGATGAAAAGACTTTAGTAGAAAACAGAAAATTTGGAGCAGTTGAGTGGCATGACTAGAAAGTACATTTTGGAGGAGTAAAATGATAACTAGCATTTATAGGGAATGTTAAGATTTGCAAAGCATTGTACATGTTATCTCATTGGGAGTTGCTACTATTAGCATCCTTATTTGCAGATGACAAAACTGAGGGAGCAGAGGTTAAATAACTTACCTAGGGTCACACATCTACAAAGAGACTGATTTGAATCCAGGCTTTCCTGACTCTAGGTCAAGCACTGTATTCACTGCTCTATAGTGAGAGCCCCGTTGAATTTAGAAAAGTGGTGAATACAGTCAGTTTAAGAATGAACTAGATACAAATTAGGTGTCTATCAGTTGTTCTGTCATGTTTTAGTCAGATCCAACTCTTTGTGACCCCATTTGGAGTTTTCTTGGCAAAAAGTCTGGAGTGGTTTGCCATTTCCTTCTCTAACTCATTTTATAGATGAAGAAACTGAGGCAAAAACCATTAAGTAACCTGCCCAGGGTCATACAAAGTAGTAAGTGTCTGAGGTGGGATTTGAATTCAGGAAGATAAGTCTTCCTGACTCCATGCCTAGCAATCTATCCACTGTGCCAACTAGCTGTCCTTAAATTGGGGAATGGCTAACCAGGTTGTAGTAAGTGTACCATATAATGCACCATGAGAAAATGATGCATGTGAAGACTACAGAGAAGCATGGGAAGATAGATGAACTGATGCGGAACGATGTGAACAGAATCAGGAAAAAAATATACATAATGACTATCATAATAGACAGGGAAAGAATATATTCAATAAAATCAAAGCATGAAACTAAATGCTGCATAACTATAATGTTGAAGCTTGGCCCTAAAGAAGACACATGAGAATATACCTCAAATTAGATCAAAGGATATATTTGGAAAGTGCTTTGTTTTGTGCCTGGTACATAGTAGGTGTTACATAAATGCTTCTGCTGTTGCTGCTACTGCTACCACTGCTACTACTACTACTACTACTACTACTACTACTATATTACTTCTGTTACTATTCACCTTCCTTCTTTGCAAAGGTGAGGGACAATAAGAGTTGAACATTTCACATATTATCACATTCAGTCGTTAGGTTCTAGGAATTGTTTTCCCTTCTATTTATTCTTTATTTTAAAGAATAGTTTTTTTTTTTGGGAGGAACAGAAGGAATATGTTTAGAAATGAACTAAAAGAATGTAGAAGAGTGTAGATAAGTAGACCACGAGTCATAATAGTCCAAGATCAAAAAGTATAGAAAGTTTCAAGTAAGAGAGTGTTTTTAAGAGTCAGTTTCCACAAAGAAGTTGAGGAAGATGAACAAAGTCGTGGTGAAAAGGAGACAGTAGTCTATCAAGAAGTATTTATCAGCCAGCAGTATTCCAGGCACTGTGCTAGGTTCTGAGGAAACAAAGAAAGTTTATAGACAGCCTCTGTTCTCAAGGAGTTTATAATCCAGTTGGGGAGACAATATGTGAACCACTAGATAAAAAACAAGATAGAGAATGAGTAGATTGGAAATAACCAATAGAAGGAAGGCACTGGGAATAAGGAAGACTGAGAAGGGCTTCTTGTATCAGGTAAGATTTTAGCTAAATGAAGTTATGGGAGCTAGAAGAAACGAGAGGGGAGAGTATTCCAGGAATAGGAGACACATGAAAACGCTTAGAGATGGAGCATGTTGAACAGTGAATAGCAGGAAGAACAGGGTCATTGCGTTGCTGAGTGCATGGATAGGACTAAGTTATAAGAAACCTGGAAAGGCAAGAAGGGGTCAGATTATAAAAGACTTTAAAAACAAAGGATTTTGTATATGATCCTGAATATAATAGGGAGCCACTGGACTTGGTGAATAGAAAGAATAACAGTCATATAACTTTAGGAAGATCCCATTGACTATTAAATTTAAGATGGACTGGAGTCATGAGAGACTTGAGGCAGGCAGACTCACCAATAGGCTATTGCCATAGTTCTAGGTGTAAAACGATGAGGGCCTACAACTGGGTGGTTGTAGTATTAAGGAGAAAAGGGACTGTATGTAAGAGATGTTATGAAGGTAAAATCAACAGGGTGTGGAAACACATTAGATATGAGAGAGAGTAAGCAGTCAAGCATGACCCCTAGGTTATGAACCTGGTTGTCTGGCAGGATGGTGGTACCCTAGGAAAATGATGGAGTTCAGAAGACACATGGATCTGGTGGGAAGAAATGATGAGTTTAGCTTTGGACATGTTGAATTTAATATGACTATATTATATCCATTTTGAGATATATTTTTTGAGACATTGAGATATTTTGAAATATGGTTAATAGACAATTAGAAATGTGAGTCTGCTTAGAGATGATAATTGAGTTCACGGGAGCTGATGAAATCAACAAGCAAAATAGTATAGAAGGAGAAGAGAAGGGAGGCTGAGCCAGAGCCTTGGGAGACACCTATGTTAGTAGGAATGACCTAGATGAAGATACATCAAAGGTGACTGGAAAGAAACAATCAGTAGTGTCACAAAAGCCTAGAGAGAAAAGAATGTCAAAGAGGTGAGGTGCCTGACAGCATCAAAAGCTGTGGAGAGATCAAGTAGACATTAAAAGAAAGGTAGTAATTTTTGAGAAAATAATTTCGGATGAATGATTGAGTCAAAAGCCAGACTGAAGAGAGCTGTAGAGGAGAGAAGAAAACATTTTGAATAAAGAGACCAGTTTCAGTGGAATCGTGAGGACAAAAGCCAGAGAGAAGGAATTTGAAGGCCAAGAAGTACTGATGACCATTAAAGTATGGGCCAATGGTTTTTTTTTTGTTTGATAATAAATAGTACAAGGGAGAAAAGAAAAGAGCTTGAAGGTATTGAAGAGAGAAGTGAAGAGTTATGTTATTGGTTTGGATTTACTTTATTTCTTCCCCAAAGAGGAGAAAGACCTGATCATATTTGTAGGGAAGGAGAAGAAATCGGTAGAGAAGAAGAGACAATTTAAAGCTAATGCCTCAGTTGTCAAGGATGACTTTTTGACCTTGTTCTATTTAACATTCTTATCGATGACACAGATGGAAGCATTAATGGCTATGATTATGGTACTTGAGGATAAATAAAACTTGGAGGCACAGTTAACACACAGGATGACAATCAGGATCCTAAAGGACTTCTCTTTTTCTGTCAAGGGCACCATCATATTTTCAATCAGCCAGGCTCACAACTTTGGCGTCATCCTGAATTTCTCACACCCATCCTCCAAAGCCAAACCACTGTCACATCACAGTGTTTCTACCTTCACAAAATTTCTTTTATTTATCATCTTCTCTCTGCTTACACAATCATTGCTCTGAACAGGCTCTTGACTGGACCATTTCAATTATATTTTAATTAATTATCCTAGCTCACCTCTTTTCTTCACTCCATTGCATCCTCTTTTTAGCTGCCAAAATGATGTTAAAGCATAGGTCTGACATGTCACACATATATACTTGATAATCTCTATGGCTCCCAATGACTTCCAAGATCATATATAAAACCTTGAAATTGGCATTTAAAGCTCTTCATAATGTTGATCCATGCTATATTGCCAAGATTCTTACACTTCGTTCCCCTCCCCCCACTCTAAGAACAATTCAGCCGCACTTCCTCACTCCATGCCTTTTCATGTCTGGAATGATCTTCTCCTCATCATTACTTTGTAAATCATTAACCTATGTCTCACTTCACATCCCAAGTGCCTTCCCTCCGAGGTTACCTTCCTTCAACTTTGCATCCATTGTTTGTGTCCCTAGTTTCTTTCATTAGAATGTGGGTTTCCTAAACTGTGGATTGCTTTTTGGCTTTTTTTGAACCCCCAGAACTTAGAATAATACGTGGAATATAGTAAAAACTTAACAAATGTGCCCAACTGATAAATGATCAAAGAATACGAACTGGCAGTTTTCAGAGGAAAAAATTAAAATTGTCTATAGTCATAAGAAAAAAATACTCTAAACCACTATTGATTAGACAGATGCATATCAAACCAACTCCAAGGTACCACATCACACCTATCAGATTGTCTAACCTGACAAAATGGAAAAATGATAAATGTTGGAGAACATGTGGGAGAGGTGGAACACTAATTCATTGTTGGTGGAACCGTGAGCTGATTCAACCATTCTGGAGAGCAATTTGAAACTGTGCCTAAAGGGCCATAAAAATGTATCCTTTGACCCAGAAGTACTACTAGGGCCGTATCCCAAAGAGATCACAAAAAATGGGGAAAGGACCCACACGTGAAAAAATATTTATAGCAACTCTTTTTGTGGTGGCCAAGAACTGAAAATCAAGGGGATTCCCATCAATTGGGAATGGCTGAACAAATTGTAGTATACGAATGTAATGGAATACTATTGTGCTATGAGAAACGATGAACAGGCAGACTTCAGGAAAACCTGGAAAGACTTATATAAACTGATGCTGAGTGAAGTGAGCAAAACCAGGAGAACATTATACACAGTGACAGCCACAGCATGCAAGGACTTATGTTGATAGACTAATCCCTTCTCAGCAATGCAAGGACCTAAAACATTTCCAAAGGAGTCATGGTGCAAAGTGCCATTCTTGTCAAAAGCAAGAACTATGGAGTCAGAATGCAGAGTGAAGCACACTACTTTCTCTTTTGTTATGTTTTGTTTTCTCATTGTTTCTCCCATTAACTCTAATTCTTCTATGCAATCTGAGTAATATGAAAATGTGTTTAATAGGAATGTGTGTGTAGAGTTCACATAAGGTTGCATGTCATCTTGGGTATAGAGGGGGGAGAGAGAAGAAGAAAATTTAAAACTTATGTAAGTGAATGTTGAAAACTGAAAACAAATAAATTAATAAATTTGGGGAAAAAGGAAGTCCTAAACAGGCATAAATGGGTCTTAAATTTCAAGGCCAAGAGGACCTTGGATTGCATAAGTAGGTTGTATGACCATTTTAGGAGACTGCATGACTGAGGGAAAAGGGAAGAAGAGAGAGAGAGAGAGAGAGAGAGAGAGAGAGAGAGAGAGAGAGAGAGAGAGAGAGAGAGAGGTATGAGTTAAAAAAGGATGAAATTATGTGATCTGAAATAATATAATAAAGTACTTTGAGTTAAAACTTTTTGCCTTAAAAAAAGAACTTAATAAATGCTTGTCAACTGACTGATTGACTAATTTCAGCATGCCAGAGCAATGGATGAAATGTAATAATATGAAATTTATTAGAAACAACTGTAATATCCTACACATGGGACAAGGAAGTGCTGCAGTGGATAGAATTCTAGGCCTGGAGTTAAAAAGACTCATCTTCCTCAGTTCAAATATAGTCTTTAACTGTGTGACACTGGGAAAATTATTTCACTCTGTTTTCTCATCTGTAAAATAAATTGGAGAAGGAAATGGCAAACCACTCCAATATCTTTGCAAGAAAACCCCAAATGGGGTTATAAAGAGTCGGGCATGACTGAACCAGTTGAACAACAACACACATGGGCTCAAAGAAAGGCTTTGTAAGCTGGAGAATGTCCAGAGAAGGAGAACCAGGATAGTAAAGGGCCCAGAGTCCATATTATACGAGGATCGATTGAATGAAATGGGAATGAAGAAGCAAAAACACAAAAGAAGAGAATACAATAGCTTTCCTTGAGTATTTCTCATGCTGAAAACAGATCAGACTGTTTTTTCTTGGTTTCAGAGGGAAGAATCCAGAACAATGAGGGAAAGAACACAAAAAGCAGATTTAGGCTTAATATCAGGGATAATACCTCAACAATTGAGTTTTTCTCAAACTATAACAGGCTGCTTGGAGATGGGAGGTCCTTGGATGTTTTCAAGAGAGGATGAGTATATTCACTCCAAGTATGTTATAGTAGGCTTCTTTTGAGTAATAAATTAGATTGGATAGATATTGGGGTATTTTCAGTTCTCAGACTCTCTGAAAATATGATGCTTGATCTCAAGGACCTTGCAATAAAGCAAAAGAAGATTAAGACATAAACACAATTCAATCCAAGTCTACTACCTACTACACATCAAGTTTTTGACTCGTACATAAATTAGATTTAAGCAAAGAAGAGTTGTGCAAAGTCGACCTCAGTGTATTTTCCAGAGTCATTGGAATCCAGTGACACTACACAAGTCAAGATGACCGGTGAGGCTTTGGGATGCAGTGGACCTTGACATCTTCAATGTCTAACCAAGTTCTAAGTGCTCCACAGAGCCTGCTTAAGCTGCCTTCATGGCTGTTGGAACAAAATTGTTTTCATTTTCTCATTCCCCAGGGGTAAACCAACTGTAGTAGGCAATGAGGATATAAAGACAAAATAGAGATAGTCAATGCCCTTGAAGACCTTACTTATATTTAGCTAAGGAGGGTGTTACTGTTGATAAGTATTGTGCAAATTAGTGTATCAAAATAAAAGTAGTATAAAGTATTTTAGAAACTTAGGATGTAGAGCACCAAGAAACGTTAAAGAAGATGTAGTCTTACCACCTCATTTCATAAAGAAGGAAGGCTCCAGAGAGATGAAATACTTGAGCTAATGCCTCCCAAAGAGTAAATATCAGAGCAAGTGTCCCATACTCAAATCTTTGTCTTTGTAGGCAGAGCTTTCTCCCTCTTGTCTTTCTTTGAAGACAGAGGAGCATATCTCCTTGGATTTCATCCAGGAAGACTTTCAGCATCTTTGGCTGATAGTGAGAAGGAACTCAAGAAGTCATCTAGTCATATGTCTTTATTTGATATTTGATGAAATTCAGTTCAATCAAGGTGAAGTGATTTGCCCAGGACCACATTGCAGTTACTTCATGGATGAGGTGACATTTAATATGCTCCTTGAGCAATCTGTGGGAAATCATATTGTGTTCATCCTTTGTTGCTGAAGAAGACCATGCCATTGGAGAAATGATGGTGTGACTTGCATTTGACTTTGTTTTGAGTGAGGGAGGACTGTGCAAGATAACCAGCCTCACTTCTCCTTCAGAGCCATCTGAATCCAGTGAGCAGATATTCACCAGAATGACTGGCTAAGGTACAGAACATACTGGAAGACTTTGGCCTCTTTAGGCCAAGGTCTTTGCAGGTACTCACTTAAGGTGAGGTAACACCCATTCATTGAATAAGCCTGTTTAAGAAGTAGTCAGGGCATGGCCCCTTTAATGAGGCAAAGGAAAGAAAGTATCAGGCTAGGAAGGAAACAGCAACAGTTACTATTGATAATGACTCTACAGCCAGGAAGAGAGGAGAGGAGAGAAGAAGAGAGGAGAGGAGGGGAGAGGAGAGGAGAGAAGAAGAGAGGAAAGGAGGGGAGAGGAGAGGAGAGGAGAGAAGAGAGGAAAAGAGAGGAGAGGAGAGGAGAGGAGAGAAGAGGAGAGAAGAAGAGAGGAAAGGAGGGGAGAGGAGAGGAGAGGAGAG
>JAQQSK010012825.1:0-11719 GCA_028658325.1 Potorous gilbertii | reverse complement strand
TCCACCTGTCTAACTTGATTTTCAAAATCCTTTTTGAGCTCTTCCATGGCCTGAGTGCACTGTATATTTATTTTGGATGTTTGGGATACAGAAGCCTTGACTTCTATGTCTTTCCCTGATGGTAAGCATTGTTCTTCCTTATCTGAAAGGATGGGAGAAGATATCTGTTCACCAAGAAAGTAACCATCTATAACCTTATTTTTTTCCCTTTTTTGGGCATTTTTCAACCAGTTACTTGACTTTTGTTAAGAGTAGGGTATACTTTGGGTATCTGTAAGATCTCAGTTCCTCCAAGTTGGCACAATCAAGCATGTACACTGGTCTGGGAGCAACAAGAAACTTTTGTGCCCAGAATCTGTGAGTAGTACATTTCCTCTCTACAACTACCTGGCCTCCACTTCCACCAAACCAGCACTGGGGACTGAAATCCAGATAAGCTGTTCAATTCCCCAGGGGCTTTAGGTGGGGCCAAGTCTGCCATTCAATGTGAGATAAAGATCAGCTGCTCAGTTCCCCCAGGGGGTTTTACAATCCAGCAATGGATGCAGGCTGCTGTGCTGCTGAAGCCTGATGTGGCCTCTGTGTCCACACTTGAGACTGGAGTTATGGGAAGACCCTGCTCCCTTCCCAGTCAGCTGAAAAAACCCTCTCACTGACCTTTGAAAGGTGTGGGTTGAGGGATCTGCAAATAGCAGCTATTGGCACTGGGGATTCTGCCTCTGAGGCCTGCTCACGTCCTCCCTCCAGCATCGTAATGTGCATCCAAGGCTGAGGAGGGCTCCTCTCTATGTCTGGTATGATTGACCTTTCCCATCAGCCTTTCAAGTCACCCTGGGCTGGAAATCTTCCTCCACTCCATTGTTCTGTGGTTTCTGCTGCTCCAGAATTTGTTGAGTCTTTCTTTACAGGTATTTTATGGGCGGTGGGAGAAAAGCTAGTGTATGTGTGTCTTTCTACTCCATCATCTTGGCTCCACCCCCCTGATCTCTCTTCTTAATATCACTCTCCTCTTCCCCAAGATTCTCATTATTTTAAGAACTCTTGTGCCTTTTAAATAAGGTGTGCCTTTTAAATAAGGTATGCCTTTCTAGAGTCATGTTCTAGCCATGAGCCCTATCCTACCAAGTCAAGTTTATTTCATTTCTTTATGACCACTAGTTCTTGCTTTTTGTTCATACTCGGCATGTACACATATTTAAGCAATTCTGAAGCTACAGGCTTTGTTGCTCACTCCTTTGCTGGATCTTATCTCTTGTGAATTTCCAGTTGCCTCTCTTGTTATTCTTTTTCTTATGCTTTAGCTATTCTCTTTGTTATCCAACTCTATGAATATATATATATATATATATATATATATATATATATATATATAGGCAGTTTTCTCCTTATGTCCCCCTTCCTTTTCTATTTAAAATCCTTTTTATTAGATTTTCAAGACTCCAGGCAAAGATCTTTGAACTAGTCCTGTTTTTCCAGTTTTTATTCCAAATTCTATCCCTTCCTCTCTCTCTTTCCTCTCCCCTCCCTAAGATGCAAAGCAATCAGATATAGGCTATACATATGCAATTATGTAAAACATTTCCATATTAGTCATTTTATACAAGAAGACTCAAATAGAAGAAAAATAATGGAAGTGAAAAAATAGTATGCTTCATTCTGTGTTCAATAAATGTCAGTTTTTTTCCTCTGGAAGTGGATAGTGTGTTTCATCAATTAGTCTTTTGAGATAGTCTTGGATCATTTCATTGCTCAGAATAAATAGGTCGATGAAAGTTGATCACCTGGTTTTCACTTCACTGTGCATCAGTTCATGTAAGACTTTCTAGGTTTTTCTGGAATCATCTTGCTTGTCATTTCTTATAGCACAATAATATTCTATTATAATCATATACCATAGCTTGTTTATGCATTCCTCAATTGATGGACTTTCATTTGATTTTCAATCCTTAGACACCACAGAAAGAACTGCTATAAATATGTTTGTACAAATACGCCCTTCTTCCCCCACCCCATACAGTTTTTTGGATGTCTTTGGGATATAGACCTACTATATATTTCTGGATCAAAGCATATGGACAGTTTTATAGACCTTTGGCCATAGTTCCAAATTGTTCTCAATATTCATTGGATCAGTTCACAACTCCACCAACAACTCATTAGCATCCTAGTTTTCCCATGTCTTCTCCAACATCTGACATTTTCCTTTTTTGTCATATTAGCCACTCTGATAGGTGTGAAGTGGTAACTCAGAGTTGTTTTAATGTGCATTTCTCTAATTAATAGAGATTTAGAGCCTTTTTCATATAACTGTAGATAGCTTTATTTTTTTTTTTTTTGGTTTGAAAACTGCCTGGTCATACCCTTGGACCACTTATCATTTGGTGAATGACTTGTATTTTTATAAATTTGACTCAGTTCACTATGCATTTGATAAAGGGGGCCTTTATCAGAGATATCTGTTAAAAAATTCCCCAGTTTTTTGCTTTCCTTATAATTACCTTATAATTCCTTATAACAAAATAATTTCTTTATAATTTATAATCTAATAATTATAATTTTCTTATAATTCCTTATAATTATAATTCTTAATAATTTCCTCATAATTTGGTTGCATTGGTTTTGTTTGTGCAAAAACTTTTTAAATTTTAAGTTATCAAAATTATCTGTTTTACATTTTGTAAGGCTATGTCTTCTTTGGTCCCAAATTCTTCCCTTATCAAAAATCTGACAGATAAATTATTTCATGCTCTCTTAATTTGCTTATAGTATCAATCTTTATATGTAAATTATATGCCCATCTTGACCTTATCTTGGTATGTGGTATGAGATGTTGGTTTATACCTGGCTTCTCCCATACTGTTTTCCAGTTTTCCCAGGAGGTTTTGTTCCAAAAGTTTGAATCTTTGGATTTTTCACATACAAGATTACTATGGTCATTTAATATAATGCAATTTGTACTTAATATGTTCCACTGATCTGTCACTCTTTTTCTTATCCAGTAGCACATTGTGTTGATAATTACTATTTTATATACCATTTGAGATCTGGTGTAGCTAGACCACTTTCTTTTGCATTATTTTCCTTCTTCCCTTGATATCCTTGAAGTTTTTCTCTTCCAAATGAATTTTCTCATTTTCCCCTATCTCTATAAAATACTGAAGAAATTAATTTACATACAATTTTCATTTTTATCATATTGGCTCAGCCTACCCATGGGTAATTAATATTTTTTTCCCAATTGTTTACATCTGACTTTAATTGCATAAAAATGTTTTTGTTAATGGTGTTCATTTAGTTCCAAGGTTTGTCTTGGCAGGTAGACTTCCAAGTATTTTATGTTATCTATAGTTTTTTTTAGGGAGTCAAATCACTCTTTAATATAATTTGAAAAACTTCACAGCATGAAGAATTAACTTGGAACTCTTATAGTAAGTCCAAGGTGAGTCAGAGTTAAACAAAAATGCAACATGTAATACTAGAAAACAGAATAACATTTTTATAAGTTGTGAAGGGAGATGCAAAATGTCGCCTTAAAAGTTGCCAAACATGGTCTATCACTCTCTTATATCATAAAAACTTCTACAACATATCACAGAAATAACTGTTCATTAGTCCACTGATTATCAACATTAATGAAGTAAAAAAATGGAGACAAATGCTTGGTAGGAAACTACTTCTGTTATAGACACAAGTGGCTGTCACTTTTATTTGCTGTGACAGTTATCTACCACTATATGACTTGCTCCTCTACATGAGAGATCAAGAGCAGTTGAGAAACTAAAATGTATGCAAAACAAGCTTTACAGCATGTATCTCAAATCTTTTTATAATTGAATGGGTTCTTACCACAAAATTACAGTAAGTTCTGATTTTGAGAAGGAAAATCTTGAAATAAATATGGGAATTAGAGGATGAACTATTTAGTCTATTAATCCCAAACTCTTCTATAACCAGTCTTCTCTCACCTATAGCCTTCTACTTATTAGTGTGTAAGTTTCTAGCAAAATAAGCAGTGTCATAGAGAGAGAAATGGGATGAAGTCCAAATAGGAAAGACAAAAATGGTGAAATGAAAATACAGTCAAATTTCCACATTAGCCATGTATATTGTCCTCAACCCAAAGGATGGAATGTGAGCCATTTACTAATGGAGGACAACAGTGAATCTGCAGGCAGGGACCTCTTATTTCTCCAGGAGTGATTCTAGCTGTTCCTGCAAGGAACTGAATGGTTGTTTCTCTTTTTTCCTGCTGTTTGAGCTCAACCACCACAGCCTAAAGATAGGTCTTGAGTGCCAGATTTTCTACTTTGATGATAAGATCATCCTGTCTTTTTGCTCTTCCTTGAGTTTTTTGGAGTTCACCTTTCATTATATCAATCTGCTTCTGAATTCCCATGACCAGCCGATTTGTTTCCTCATTTTCTTGGCATTGTTCATCAGATGCATCAAGCTTGTCTTGTGGTTGACTCTCTAGGTCTTCCTCAGTGTCAATGATATTTATATCTTCATCATCATGAGCATCTCTTTCATCTTCCTCTTCACTACTGCTGCTAATATCATTAAATATTTCCCAAGCTCTTCATGTTCTGAGGAGCCATGGCCCTGCTTATGACTCATTTCTGGAGATGAAATTTCTAGGGCTCCTAGGGAAACCTGGTTGTCCACTTCCTTTGTTTCATCTTCTGCAATCACCTTCCATCAAGTACTGACAGTTTCTGCATCTGTACTGAGAAGTCTCTTTACTTCTTTTTCCACATCTGGTGATTCAATGTACTTCTTCTTGACTGTCTTACGGAATCTCCTCTTTCTGACATTCTTCAGAGGCAGAGTGATACCATGGTTCCAGATGAATTTCCTCTCCCAGTCCTTATCTTTTTTCTTGCTTGCTTTTGGATCAGTGGTGGCAACTGGTTCTTCTGGAAACGGGTAAAGATCCCCATCCACACTGAACACAAGCATCTGGCAGATATCTGCTGTGTTATAAAAGGTTTTTTATCTATCGTTTTCAAGGATTCAGTAATGCAGGGGAAGTCAACTACCTTAGCAGCTAATGGGGCGTGGTCCACCCGGACAATTCCATGATATCCATCTGCATGTAACTCAATGGTCAATTTATCTTTTAGGTTGACACTTCCACACTGTATTGCCCTTCTCACAGTGGAAGCATAATCAGGAGGCAGACATAATATGAATTGGCTTTCCAAATCATGGGGAGCATCTTCTTTGTTCTTGCTCATTTTCTGTTTTGTAACAGTCATTTCCTTTCATCTTACTTCACAATAAATGACTATCACTCAAAATCTGTTGTGTGGTAGATCCAGGCAAGTTACAACCTGGCTAAGCCTCCCTTAAGTGTCTTCACCTGCTTGAGATGTTATCTATAGTTTTTTAAATGGAATTTCTCTTTCTATCTCTTGCTCCTGGACTTTGTTAGTAATCTATAGAATTCTGATGACTTATGTGGGTTTATTTTGTATCCTGCAACTTTGCTAAAGTTAATAATTGCAAGTAGTTTTGTAATTGATTCTCTAGTATTTTCTAAATATAACATCATATCATCTGCAAATAGTGATAACTTTATTTCCTCATTGCCTATTCTAATTTCTTTTATTTATTTTTCTTCTCTTACAGCTAACATTTCTAACATAATATTAAATAACAGAGGTGATAATTAGCATCCTTACTTCACCCCTGATTACATGGGGAAGGCTTTTAGCATATCTCCATTACATATAATACTTGGTGAAGGTTTTACATAAATATTACTTCTCATTTTAAGACAACCTCCACTGATTTCTATGCTCTTTAGTGTTTTTAATAGGAATGGATGCTGTATTTTGTCAAAGGCCTTTTATACATCTATTGAGATGAATCATATGATTGGTTTTGCTATTGATATGGTCAATTATGCTAATAGTTTTCCTTATACTGAACTAGAATTGCATTCCTGGTATAAATCCCACTTGGTCACAGTGGATAATCCTTGTGATATATTGTTGTAACCTCTTTTCTAATATTTTATGTAAAAATGTTTGCATCAATATTCATTGGGGAAATCAGCCTATGATTTTCTTTTTCTGTTTTGGTTCTCCCTAGTTTGGTTATCAGTACTATATTTGTGTCTTAAAATTAATTTGATAGGACTCCTTCTTTGTCTATTTTTCCAAGTAATTTATAGAGTATTGGGATTAATTGTTCTTTAAATATTTCATAGAAGTTGCTTGTAAATCCATCTGGTCCTGGGGATTTTTGTTCATTGATGGTTTGCTTAATTTCTTTTTGTAAGACTGGATGATTTAAGTGTGATATTTCTTCTGTTAATCTGCATAATTTATGTTTTTGTACCTATTCTTCTATTTCATTTAGATTGTCAAATTTATTGGCATTATAATTGGGCAAAATAACTCCTAACTGTCTTAATTTCTTCTTCATTGGTGGTGAATTCATGCCTTTCAATTAGAAACTAGTAATTTTATTTTCTTCTTTCTTTTTTTAAATGAAATTAACCAATAGTTAATCTATTTTATTGCATTTTTCACAAATCTAGCTTCTAGTTTTATTTACTAGTTTAATGGTTTTCTTTCAATTTTATTGATCTCTTGATTTTCAGGATTTCCAATTAGATGTTTAATTTGTACTTTTTCTAGATTTTTTTAGTTGCATGTCAGACTCATTAATCTGCTTTTACTTTATTTTATTGATGCAAGCAATTAGAGATATAAATTTTCCTTAAGTACTGCCTTGGCTGCATCCCATAAATTTTGGTATATTGCCTCATTGTTGTCATTTTCTTTAATGAAATTATTGATTGTTTCTGTGATTTGTTATTTTACCTACTTGTTTTTTTTTTAAGATTAGGTTACTTAGTTTCCAATTAATTTTTAGTCTCTCTTTCCATTGTCCATTATTGAATGTAATTTTTATTGCATTATGATCTGAAAAGGATGTGTTTGCTATTTCTACTTTTCTGGATTTGGTTGAGGTTTTTATGTCCTAATGCCTGGTCAGTTTTTGTTTAGGTACCATGTACTACTGAGAAAAAGGTAGATTCCTTTCTATTCTTATCAAACTAGTCCTTCTTTTTGAAAATTTATTTAGTATTTTATTTTCCCCAACAACATGTAAAAACCACTTTTTTTAACATTTGTTTTTAAAATCTCAATTCTCTCCCTTCCTCTTTCTTCACTTCTCTCATTGAGAAGGCAAACAACTCAATAAAGATGTGTGATCATGCAAAATATATTTCCATATTAGTCATGTTGTGAATGAAAACAGATAAAAAATTCAAGAAAAATAAAATTTAAAAAGTATACTTCAAACTATATTCAGAATCATCGGTTCTTTGGGAATAAATAGCATTTTTCATGATAAGTCTCTCAGAGTTTTCTTGGACCATTGTATTTCCAAAAATAGCTAAGTCATTCCCAGCTGATCATCTTATAATATGACTGTTACTTTGTACACAGGACATTTCACTTTGTATCAGTCTGTGTAATTCTTTCCAGGTTTTTCTGAGAGCATTCTGCTCATCTTTTCTTATAGCACATAAGTATTACATCACAATCGCATAACACAACATGTTCAGTCATTCCCTGGTTGATGGGCATCCTCCCAATTTCCAACCCCCTGCCACCAGAAAAGAGTTCCTATAAATATTTCTATACATATAGGTCCTTTTTCCCTTTCTTAAATCTCTTTTTTGATACAAACCTAGTAGAGGCACTGCTAGGTCAAAGGATAGTCACAGTTGTATATCCCTTTGGGCATAGTTCCAAATTGCTCTAAAAATGATTGAGTCATGAACTAGTCCTTCTTAAGTAAACTATCTCATTTCAGGAGTCTACCGTTACTATATTTTAAGCTATGATCCAGAAATCCAAATCCTTTTGTCAGATCCTTTTTTTAATAGTAAAGAATGTTTAAAAATTAAAGAAAAATGTAGTCAATGTTAATTTGTTATCAACATCAATTTAAATGTATTGTGTTCCTTGTATTCATGGTTCTAGGCATTATCAAAGCAAAGACTCAATAGTGCAATATCTTGACAGTCTAGTGATTTTGCACAAAACACCATATGAAATATTCAATGTTAAAGAATTAGCAAAAAGCTGAGGCTAATGATCTTGACAGCATTCCACCAAATATCATTATGTTCTTTCTGAAAAAAGTCATAATGTGCCACATCATTAAATGTTTCAGGATTGTAACTCTTGAGGTCTATAATAAATATGTTTATTAGGATGTGTTGTCCTTTTAAAAACACCAGCAAGGTAATGGCAATATGTGCCTCAAAAGGTGTGATTCATAGAAGAGGACCTAAGGGTGTTTGAGGTGGTATAGTAATCAGGTAAAGAAAAGCAAGGCATTTTTCTTTATAAAAACAAAAATAGTTATTAATTCCAAACTTATAAACGCACACATGCGTGTGTATACATGTGTGCACACACACACAGCAATACATATGGACCTGAATCCATAAAAGAATTGTTGTTGTTTTGTGTTCATCTTTTGTTGCCAAAGAAGACCACACCATCAGAGAAATGATGACATGACTGGCACTTGACTTTGTTTTGAATGAGGGAGGTCTGTGCAGGTCACCAGCCTCACTTTTCCTCAGGAGTCATCTGAATGTAGTGACCAGATATTCATCAGCATGACTGGAGATGGCCCAGGATGTAATGGGAGACCTTGATCCCTTTAGTCCAATGTCTCTTCAGGTACTTGCTTAGGGTGAGGCAATGCCCATTCAGTGAATAGGCCTATTTAAGAAGTAGTCAGGGATGGCCTCTTTAAAGAGGCAAAGAAAAAGAACTACATCGGGTTGGGAGAGAAATGACAACAGTTACTACTGATAATCACTCTTAGGCCAGAAGGGTCCAGAAAACATCCCTTAAGTGGAACTTGAGAGCTTGGGCAGGGGCCTACTGTTGTCCAATCTATGGCTTCAGAGTGCAGTAGGTTTAAAGTATAAGGAAAGGAAAGGAAAGGAAACCCCATGTTAACTGGGCATCCTCTGGCCTTCCAAATTTATCTTCCTTTGGAGAGGAGAAGGAAGGGGATGGGGAGACAGACAGGAGAGGAGGTGCTGAGTTACTCAGCTATCTGGGTCCCCTTTCAGGTAGCTGCATGTACTCACCAATTGTTGTGTTTGTCCTTGCTGAAAAGACCATGCCATCATAGAAATGATGACATGACTTGCGCTTGACTTTGTTTTGAGTGAGGGGCCTGTGCAAGGTCACCAGCCTCACCTCCCCTCTGGAGCCATCTCAATAAAAGAATTATGATTTATGAAAATGACAATATAAAATATTTTTATCCTCAGTGAATTTATCCTAGCTTTCTCAACCTGGGATACAGCATAAAACAAACATACCCATAAATAGATACAGAGTCTATTATTTTTGAGAGGTGGAATTACCTTATTTTTCATAACAATTTCCCCCATTCCCTCACCTTCTTCAACCAACCATCATATAGAACAATAAACCCCATGGAGAAGGTAGCTATGCCCACTGACTCTCAAACAATCCAGCCCACCTACTTGTAGCAATATCACCCTGAGGGAGAGACTGGAGGTGCTCTCTGTCATACTCATCAAACCATCACCGTTACTCAACTCCAAACCCTTTTTAGAGATAGTGATAATCTGATAGTGGAGACCCAAGAGCCTGACAAATAGCAGTTCCTCCCTCCTTCCCCTGCCCTGTCCCCACAGAAATACTACTTTTCCTAGCCTTGTCACCATAGCCATCATCGATAGAATCAACTCTTGTGGAGATGTGACCTCTGTACGTGCTATAATCCCTGCTTCCACAGCAACTACACTTACTGAAGACCCAGAAAAGAATGTTCTCATCTCCCCAAATCCTTGGTACCATCAAATGATTCAACATCTGAAATGGCTATAGTTTTTTTAATCGCTGGGAAGATATTAATTGAGAAACATAATTATTTGCTTGGCTGAAGAAGGGATCTTTTCATCTGACTTGTAGCAGAAACTTCTCATGTGTATTGTTTAAGCCTATTAAGAACATGAGGGGGAAGGAGTCAAGATGGCAGAGTAGAAAGATTCACATATGCTAGCTCTGAACACACAGCCCATAAAATACCTGTAAAGAAGAACTCCCAACAAATTCTGGAGCAGTGGAAGCCACACAGCAATGGAGTGGAGGAGATTTCTGTTCCAGAGAGACCTGAAAAACTGACACCAAAGGTCTCTTGCACACCAGACCCAGAGCAGAGCCCAGCCCTGCCACACGGCACCAAGAGGAGCAGATCAAAGCAGTCTTCAGGGTCAGAATCTCCAGTGGCCATGCAGGTCCCTCCACCCACAGACATCAAAGGTCATTGAAAGGACCTGTTTGGCTGGCCAAGATGGGAGCAGGGTATCCCCATAACTCAGGCCCCCTCAGGAGGCAGCAGCAGAGGCAGCAGAGGACAGGGGCTCCCAAAGCAGGCAGGAGTTTGGATCCATTGTTGAAGGTCTCTGCATAAACCCCGTGAGGGAACTGAGCCCTGTGAGGCAGCCCTGCCCCCACCTGAGCAGCTGAACTTAATCTCATACTGAATAGCAGCCCTGCCCCCTCCTGAGCACCTGAATTTAATCTCATACTGAATAGCAGCTCCACCCCTGCCAAAAGCCCTGAGGCTGGGAAGCAGCATTTGAATCTCAGACCCCAAGCACTATCTGGGCAGATCTGGAGCCCAGGTGGGTGTGGAGAGGAATCTCAGAAGTCAAGTAACTAGCTGGGAAAATGCCCAGAAAAGGGAAAAAAAATAAGACGATGGAAGGTTACCTCCTTGGTGAATAGATATCTCCTCCCACCCTTTCAGATGAGGAAGAACAATAATTACCATCAGGGAAAGACATAGAAGTCAAGGCTTCTGTCAAACATCCAAAATAAATATTCAATGGGCTCAGTCCATGGAAGAGTTCAAAAAGGATTTTGAAAATCAAGTTAGACAGGTGGAGGAAAAACTGGGAAGAGAAATGAGAGAGATGCAAGAAAAGCATGAAAAGCAGGTCAACACCTTGCTAAAGGAGACCCCAAAAAATGCTGAAGAAAATAACACCTTGAAAAATAGGCTAACTCAACTGGCAAAAGAGGTTCAAAAAGCCAATGAGGAGAAGAATGCTTTCAAAAGCAGAATTAGCCAAATGGAAAAGGAGGTTCAAAAGTTCACTGAAGAAAATAGTTCCCTCAAAATTAGAATGGAACCGATGAAGGCTAATGACTTTCTGAGAAACAAAGAAATCACACAACAAAACCAAAAGAATGAAAAAAATGGAAGATAATGTGAAATATCTCATTGCAAAAACAACTGACCTGGAAAATAGATCCAGGAGGGACAATTTAAAAATTATGGCACTATCTGAAAACCATGACCAGAAAATGAGCTTAGACATCATCTTTCATGAAGTTATCAAGGAAAACTACCCTGATATTCTAGAATCAGAGGGCAAAATAAGTATTCAAGGAATCCACTGATCACTGCCTGAAAGAGATCCAAAAAGAGAAACTCCTAGGAACATTGTGGCCAAATTCCAGAGTTCCCAGGTCAAGGAGAAAATATTGCAAGCAGCTAGAAAGAAACAATTCCAGTATTATGGAAATACAATCAGGATAACACAAGATCTAGCAGCTTCTACCTTAAGGGATCAAAGGGGATGGAATAGGATACAGAAGTCAAAGGAACTAGATCTAAAACCAAGAATCAC
>JAQQSK010012824.1:0-11719 GCA_028658325.1 Potorous gilbertii | reverse complement strand
TATCAATTATATCCAATATCAAATCGCTTTCATTTTGCTTTTCTTCTTAAACATATTCTAATGTAAAAATCAATTGAGAAGAAATAAGGAAAATATTCACACCATAGGGATGTATGCATAAAATGAACACATATTAGTTTTTCCCATAACCCAGAAAAAGGAAATAAATAATTGTCGTTATTATCCTGGACCTCTTGAAGTATTACATGTTAACCCTTAGATCTGTAAGAAAAACCCATTGAAACTGGACTCTGTTAATACTAACTAGGCTATGAGTGTTACTTTGGAAGGAAGGGCATTATGCCTTTGTGAGACCATGTCCCAAATTAATTCTAGTCTCAGGTGAGACTTTACAAAGGACTCAATGTTATACTGATTCCTGTGATTCCTTCTATCATGGTATTGAAAAGGATTTATGATCCTTACCAGGGTGGAAAATCTAAACAATGACTTTTCTCAAGCAAACCAGACAACTTGAACAAAACAGAAATATACATTTCAATATTAAAAGCAATCCTGAACCCAAAGTTTCTAATAATAAACAGTTGAAAGGTATGGAATAAGACCATTCAAATAAAAAAATGTATCACACCCTAGGTACCATATTTATAATTGACAGCGTTGCTCATTTCCAAGAAATTATAAGCACAATACTTACATAAAACAATATCTAGATTTAAAACAGAGACACAAAACAAAATGTTTTGCCAATCAAATGACATTAATTAAGGGAAATGTTATTCTGAGATACCTTACAAATAAAATTTCATTCATCTATCAATTCAGACACATTATGCTAGTTGCATTGAGACTAGTACAGAGGAACAATGAATAGTACTTAAGAGCTATTTAGTTGTTCAGTCATTTTTGGTTGTGTGTGATTCTGTGTGACCCCATCTGGGGTTTTCCTCAAAAATGTAACGAAGTGCTTTGTCACTTCCTTCTTCAGTTCACCTTACAGATGGAGAAACTGAGGCAAACAAGGTTAAGTGATTTGCCAAGAATCACACAGCTAGCATGTGTCTATCTCCCTAGAACAGGTTTGCTTAGACAATACCATTTAATTGAAAAACTTCAGCTAGTCTGTGATGAATTCATGACCTCTGTTCTCATAACAATTCTGCTAACTCATGTTTTGACTGGTACATGATCCCTCAGCCTCCACTACCTTCTGACTAGAGGACAGGAATGCAAAGACCCAAACTGTATAGAGTGAAGAAAATGGACTCTCTGCTCATCACTTTGCATCTAATGCCCTACATCTGGCAACCATAAAGAACCAGATAACTTCTCCCCAGATACCTGCTGGTGTTACGCCCACACCTACCTTTTCCTGTCTAATTTTATGTGTCATTTTCCCCTGTGTATTGTAAACTTCTTGAGGTGTGAGATTGTCACTTCATTAATTATATCCATAGCTTTGGGTGATGGATGGAGAGATAAGCAGAGAGGGTGACAAGCCAGGGCTCATCATGGCTGGAAAATGAGATACATGGGAGCAAAAACAAGCAGAGAAAATTGGAGGAATAGAAAAGTTGCAAATTCTGAGACCTCTACAAAGAGAGACTTGGGGGAGAAGGAAGAGGAAATTGAGGGTACTGAGCATATATTGAATATAAAAGCTATTATAATCTCAAGGATGAGATTTCTGGTAATGAATGTATACTTGTACCAATAAGCACCCTGGCATTCACAGGAGGGCCTGCTGCACATTTTCTTAGATCTGCTTTTCGAAAAAGAAATCAACTTTTGAGGGGTCTGAAATCAATCTACTTTAATCAAACACATAAATCAACAGAGAAAATGCAAGCAGGATCAACAGGCAGGGCTTCCACCATTACCAGAGAAAGAAGCACCAACATCTGGATTTTCAAAGCCAGGGGCGAAGGGGCTTCTTAAAACAGCTGGCCAACTTTCAAATTACTCCGTGTACCACAAATACACTCACCTACACCTTGGGATGTAAAGTGTTGGGAAGAAACTAGAGATAAGATATTGTCAATTAGAAAATTATAGCACACTCTCACAAAACCAGATCTCTCTTGGTTTTGAGAAATTTTGAAAGTAATACTAACAAAGAAGAAATTAAATGCACTAAACAAATTGCTGCAGAAACTAAACTAAATACAGGACCATAGAAATGGGACAGCAAAACAATATACACATGTCAAAATAGCACATGAATTTTTAAGGAAATTGACCATATCAATTTAGGACACAGAGATATTGCAAATAAATGCAAAAACATAGAAACAGTGAAGAAATTCTTCAAAGACAATTAAGCAATAACATAGTAATTGTTTCAGAGAGCACAAGCAAAAGACAGAAGTAAATAACAAATTAACAGGAAAATTATAAAATATGAGTAGTTCAAAGAACAAATAAAAAATAATTATTATTCTTTAAAATGATGATGATGATACAATATTGAACAATAACTGGATTGTAGAAAAAGTCGTTAGGATGAAAAAACCATTGTTACAAAAATACATTAAAAACATAAAAAGAGAGAAGTGATGCATTAAATATTCACTGAAAAAAATTAGAAAGCCAGCAAATAATCAAATGTAAAAAAAGCACAAAGATATGAAAAAATAGAGGAGAAAGAGATAAATAGAAAACAAACAAAACCTCCACAAAAATGATATCAAACACTAAAGGCTGGTTCTTTCAAAAACTAATGAAAGTGATAAACCTTTATCTAATCTGATTTAAAAAGGGGTGATAAAATCAAATTAATAAAACAGCAAATGAGCAAAATGAAATAGTAACAAAAGTAGAAGAAAAAATTAACACATCATGCCAAGTTATATGTTAACAAAACTGAAAACTCCTGGTCCAGGCAAATACACAGGAGAATTGTATCATTTTTTCAAATAACAATTACTAACAAAATTTCATGAATTATTCCGAAAAATAAAGAAAAAAGCACTATGCCAGAATCCTCTTATGAGACAAATATTACAGTAATACCTAAACTAGAGAAATGTCAGATACACATACAACTATCATACTATGCCAGGAGAAAACTACCTTGGCCATCTAAATTCAATTTAACCTCATAACTACCTTTTAGAACAGCCAATAAAGCAACATAATTTTGTCTCATTCCAAAGGTGTCATAACCAAGTCCAGAACCAAGTTGGTGGAAAATATTCCTGTGACAAAAGGTAGTAATGGGTAAACTCAGTCAAGAGACTCCTGCCATTACTTTCAAAGCTGTCTTTGCAAAATACCCAGTCTTTGATATTCACTACTTACAGTTTGGAACAGGGTACATTGCTGTCTTCTCTCTTGCAAAAACCATTAAATTATAAGAAACAACATAAGAACATACAAGGTCTATCCAATATCATTATCATTTATCAGATCCAATATCCAAATCTATATCATTGTGCTTTTCTACTTTAAAGATATTATAATGTAAAAATCACTTAAGAAGTAAAAAGGAAATTATTCATATCATAGAGACTTATACATAAAGTGAATACATAATACTTTTATTCATAAACAAGAAATAATCATCATTACTGTCCTGGATGTCTTAAAGTATGATATAGTCATCCCTAGATTGAAAAGAAAAACCAATTGAAATTTGAGTCTGTTGATACTAAGTAAGCTGAGTGTTCCTGTGGAAGGAAGGGCTTTATCCCTATGTGAGATCATGTCTCAAATCACTTCTAGTCTCAGGGGATGTTTTACAAAGTACTCAATATCATACTAAATCCTGTATTTCCTTCTTTCAGAGAGTTGAAAAGGATTCATGATCCTTACCAGTGTACAATATTCAAACAATGAGATTTCTCAAGTAAACCAACTAACTTTGACAAAACAGAAAATACCAATTGCAATATTGAAAACAATCTTCAACCCAAAATTTCTAATAAGGAACATTTGAAATTTATGAAATACAAGCATTCAAATGAAAAAGAAATATGATATATGGGTATCATATTTTAAATTGACAGCATTTCTAACATGATGGGTTCCAAAAACAGCAATATAAGAAATTATAAGCACAATACTTATATAAAACAATACCTCGATTTAAGACACAACAAAATGTATTGTCAGTGAAATGACATTATTCCAGGGAAATATGATGGTGGTGAGATACCTCACAAGTAAAATAATTTCATTCATCTACCAATTTAGACATTCTATGCTTGTTGCATTGAGAGATGAGTACAGAGTAACATGATCTAATAACATTTAAGAGCCACTTAGTTGTTCAGTGACTCTTTCGTTGTGTCTGATTCTGTGTGATCCCATTCCAGGTTTTCCTCACAAAGATACTGAAGTCGTTTGTTTGTCATTTCCTTCTTCAGCTCACCTTACAGATGGGGAAACTGTGTCAAACAAGGTTAAGTGACTTGCCAAGAATCACACAGCTATTATGGGTTCATCTATCTCCTTAGAACAAGTTTGCTTAGACAACACTAATTAATAAAAACTTCACCTGGTCTCTGATGCCCTGTCTGGGATGAGCTCATCACCTCTATTCTCAAAACCATGCTGCTAACTCATGTTTTGACTGGTACCTAGTCCCTCAGCCTCCACTGCCTTCTCACTAGAGGACAGGAGATCAAAGACTCAAACTCCTCCTAATGTTTTCCTTTATAAAGTGCAGAAAATATACTCTCTGCTTTTCACTTTGCATCTAATGTCCTACCTTTTACAACTATAAAGAACAAGATAGCCTCTCCTAGATACCTGCTGATGATGCCAACCACCCATATTTCCCTCTCTAAATTTTTGCATCATCTCTCCCTGTATAATGTAAACATCCTGAAGGGTGAGACTATTGTTTCATTAATTATGACAAAAAAGTGATGAATGAACTACCTCTGGGCATTCACTACCACTCTGTAGCAGATAAGTGACCCTAACTTTCAAATAGGACTCCACTAACCTACACATTGGCATGTAAAGAGGTGGAATGAAATTAGAGACTAGGAATTGTAAATTAGAAAATGGTAGCACATATTGGAACAAAATCTGATCACTCTGGGTTTTGGGAAATTTTGAAAGAAATATTAACAAAGAGGAAAATAAAGTACTGAACAAATTGCAGGAGAATCTAAACTGAATGACTTAAAGAGTGTAAGAAATGGGACCAGAAAATAATATACATATGTGAAAATAGCACATGGATTTCTTTGGAAATTGACCATATTAATTTAAGCCACAGAGATATTGCAAATAAAGGCAAAAACACAGAAATAGTTAAGAAATCCTTTAACGATAACTAAGCAATAACAATAGTAATTGATTCAGACAGCACAAACTAAAGACCCAAAATCAAATAGCAATTTAACAGTAAAATACTAAATTATGAGTTGTTCAAAGAATAAATTAACAAGCAATTAACAAGTAAAATGATCATCATGATGATGATGATACAATATAGAAAAATTTCACTGAAAAAATTAGAAAGCCAGCAAATAATCAGACTTAAATAAGCACAAAGATATTAAAAATAGTGGAAAAACAGAAAAAATAGAAAACACACAAAACCTTCCCCCAGTGATATCTAAAACTAAAGGCTGATTCTTTTAAAAACTAATGAAACTGATAGACCTTTGAGGTTATTTGATTTAAAAAAAGAGGTGAGAAAATCAAATTCATAAAATAGCAAATGAGTAAAATAGTAGAGTAAAAATTAGCATATTATGTAAAGTGTTATGTTAACAAAACTGAGAACTCCTGGTCCTGGGAAATTCACAACAGAATTTTATAATTTCTTCAAAGAAAAATTTGTACAAATATTTCACAAATTTTTTTCTCAGAAATAAAGAAAAAAGCACCATACCAGAATCCTCTTATCAGACATATATAATCATAATACATAAACTAGAGAGAGGTCAGATATGCATACAACTATCACACTATGCCAGGCGAAAACTCCCTTAGCAGGCTAATTACCATTAATCCTCATAGCCACCTTTTGGAACAGCCAACAAAGGAACAGAATTCCATCTTATTCCAAAGGGGTCATAACCAAATCAAAAAACAACTAGGTGGTAAATATTCCCATTCAAAAAGCTAGTAATGGGAAAAATTATTCAAGAGGCATCTGCCATTACCTTCCTAAAGATATTTTTGCAAACTACTCAGTCTTTGACATCCACTGCTTACAGCTTGGATTAGGGTGCATTTGTTATTTTCCCTCTTACAATAACAACTGATTACCAATAAATAACATAAACATTTTTCTTCATCACTTAATAAGAACATACAAGGTCTATCCAATATCATTATCATTTATCATATCCAATATCCAAATCTCTATCATTGTGGTTCTCTTCTTAAACACATTCTAATGTAAAAATCAAGAAGAAATAAAGAAAATATTCACATCATAGAGATGTATGTATAAAGTGAACACACAATAGTTCTACTAATAACCCAGAAAAAGGATCTAAACAACTTGTCATTATTCTGGATCTCTTCAAGTATTATATATTAACCCCTAGATGTACAAGAAAAACCCATTGAAACTGGACTCTGTTAATACTAACTAGGCTATAAGTGTTCCTATGAAAGGAAAGGTTTATCCCTATGTGACATCATATCTCAATCACTTCTAATCTCAGGTAAGATTTCACGAAGGCCTCAATGTAATACTGATTCCTGTAGTTCCTTCTATCATAGAGTTGAAAAGAATTTATGATCCCTGCCAGGGTGGAAAATCGTAACAATGAGATTTCTCAAGCAAATGAGCTATCTTTGACAAAACAGAACATATCCATTTGAATATTAAAAACAACCTTCAACCCAAAGTGTCTAATAAGAAACTCTTGAAAATCATGAAATAAGAGCATTGAAATAAAAAGTGTATCACACCCTAGGTATCATATTTCAAATTGACATCATTTCCGAAAGGATTGTTTCTCAAAACAGCAATACAAGAAATTATAAGCATAATACTTATATACAACAATATATTTAAAGCAGAGACCCAAAACAGAATGTATTGTCAGAAAAATGACATTAAACATGGAGAATGTTGTTTCTGAATTACCTTAGAAATAAAATAATTTCATTCATCTGTCAATTCAGAAATTCTATGCTAGTTGCATTGAGAGAACAGTATGGAGTAACAATGATCTAAGAACTCTTAAGAGTCATTCAGTGGTTTAGTCATTTTTTTGTTTGTGTCTGATTCTTTGTGAGCACATCTGGAGTTTTCCTAGCAAAGATACTGAACTGGTTTGTTTGTCATTTTCTTCTCCAGCTCACCTTACAGATTGGGAAACTGAGGCAAACAAGCTTAAATGATTTGTCAAGAGTCACAAAGCTAGTATGCGTCTATCTCCATAAAACAAGTTTACTTAGACAATACTATTTAATTGAAAATTTTCAACTGGTCTCTGATGAGTTCATGACCTCTACATGCTACCAACTCATGTTTTGGTTAGGATGTTAGGATGATACCTACTCCCTCATCCTTCAATACCTTCTGATTAGAGAACAGGAGGGCAAAATTCTAAATTCCTCCTAATGTGTTTCTTTATGGAAAGCAGAAAATGGACTCTCTACTCACCCCTTTGCATCGAATGCCCTACATGTTGAAACTATAAAGAATAAGATAACCACTCCTGGCTACCTGCTGGTGTTGCCCCCCACCCATATTTTCCCTTCAAATTTTGTGTGTCATCACTCCCTGTATATTGTAAATTCCTTGAGGGATGAGACTATCTTTTTATTACTTAAAAAAAGTGGTGAGGAAATTACCTGTGGGCATTCATGACCACATTTAATACATAAATAACCCTGACTTTCATGTAAGTCTCTGTTATAAGAGTCCACTAACATATGCCTTGAGAAGTAAGGAGTTGGGAAGAAATTGAATACAATGTATTGCAAATTAGAAAATGGTAGCACATATTCTAAAAAAATCTGATCACTTGGTTTTGGGAAATTCTGAGGGAAATACTAACCCAGAAGAAATTCACATATAGAACAAGTTGCTGGAGAAACCAAACTCAATGTCTTACATCATCTTAGAAATGGGACAGCAAAATTATATATGCATGTCCAAGTAGTACCTGCATTTTTAAGGAAATTGATCATATAAACTTAGTGCACAGAGATACTGCAAATAAATGCAGAAACATGGAAATAGTTAAGAAATTCCTGAAATACCATTCAATAATAAAAATAGTAGTTATTTCAGATAGCACAAAAGACACAGAGTTCAACAGCAATGTAAGAGTGAAATCCAAAATTATGAGTAATTCAAAGAATAAATTAAAAAGTAATAATTGTTCTTTAAAATGATGATGATGATGATGATGATGGTACAAAGCAGAAAAATTTCTGGCATGCAGATAAAGCAGTCCTAAGGATGAAAAGAAATTCTTACAAAAGTACATTAACAACATAAAAAGCGAGGAATGATGAACTAAATATTCACTGAAAATAATTAGAAAGTCTGCAACTAATCAACCTTAAAATAAACACAAAGATATGAAAAAACAGAGGAGAAACAGATAAATAGAAAGCAAATAAAAACCACCATGGAAATGATATCGACAATTAAAGGCTGCTTCTTTGAAAAAACTAATGAAACTGAGAGATCTTTGGCTAATCTGATTTAAAAAAAAAAAGAGAAGAGAAAAATTAATATAACAGCAAATGAGCAAAATGAAATATCAACAAAAGTAGAAAAATAAATTAGTATATTATGGAAAGTTATATGTTAACAAAACTGAGAACTTGTGGTACAGGCAAATTCACCAGAGAATTTTATGATTTCTTCAAAGAACAATTAGTACAAATATTTCACAAATTAAAGAAAAGAGCAAGATACCAGAATCATAGAGGAGACAAATATAATCATAATACCTGAATTAGACCCAGATACACATGCAATTATCACACTATGCCAGGAGAAAACACTCTTACCTGTCTAATTTTACTTAAACTTCATAGCTACCTTTTGAAACAGCCAATAAAGCAACAAAATTCCATCATATTCCAAAGGTGTCACAGCCAAAACCAGAACCAACTAGGTGGCAAGTATTCCTGTTCCAAAAGGCAGTAATGGGGAAATTTATTCAAGAGGCTCCTGTCATTACCTTCCCAAAGCTGTCTTTGCAAACTACCCAGTCTTTGACACCCACTGCTTACAGTTTCGAACAGGATACAGTTATGGTTTTCCTTGTTGCAATAACAATTGAATTACAATAAGTAACATGAGAACATACAAGGCCTATCCAATATCATTATCATTGAGCATATTCAATATTTAAATTTCTATAATTTTATTTTTCTAATTTAAATATATTCTAAAGCAAAAATCAATTAAGAAATAAGGAAAATATACATGACATAGAGACATACATAAAGTGAATACATTACAGTTTTTCATATAACACATAAAAAGGAAATAAAAAATTGTCATTATTATCCTGCATGTCTTGAAGTATTATATATTAAACCCTAGATTCAAAAGAAATAGCCCTTGAACCTGGAGTCTGTTAATACTAAGTAGGCTATGAATGCTGCTGTGGAAGGAAGGGCTTTATCCCTATGTGAGATCATGTCCCAGATCACTTCTCATCTCAGGGGAGATTTGACAAAGGACTCAATGTCATACTAAATCCCATGGATCCTTCTTTTATAGAGTTGAAAAGGATTCATGATCCTTACCAAGGTACAATATCTAAACAATGAGATTTCTCAAGTAAACCAGATAACTTTGACAAAACAGAACATACTAATTGCAATATTAAATACAATCTTCAACCCAAAGTTTCTAATAAGGAAAAGTTGAAAGTTATCAAATAGGAGCATTCAAATGAAAAGCTGTATCATAACATTGGTATCACATTTCAAATTGACAGTATTTCTAATATGATGGGTTCCAAAAACAGTGATACAAGAAATTATAAGCACTATACTTCCATAAAACAATATCTCGATTTAAGAGACCCAAAACAAAATATATTGTCAGTCAAATGACATTAAACATGGAGAATATTGTTCTGAATTGTCATGCAAATAAAATCATTTCATTCATCTATCAATTCAGATATTCTACACTAGTTGCATTGAGAGACCAGTACAAAGTAAGAATTATTTAATGACACTTAAGAGCTATTCAGTGGTTCAGTCATTCTTTCATTGTGTCTGACTCTGTGTGATCCCATCTGAGATTTTCCTAGCAAAGATAATGAGGTTGTTTCTTTATCATTTCCTTCTCGAGCTCACCTTACAGATGAGGAAACTGAGTCGAACAAGGTTAAATGACTTGCCAAGAATCACACATTTAGCCTATCTCTTTAAAACAAGTTTGCCTAGACAATACCAATTAACTGAAAAACTTCAGCTAATCTCTGATGCCCTGTCTGGAATGAGGTCATCACCTCTATTCTCATAACCATGCTGCTAACTCATGGTTTCACTAGTACCTAGTCCCTAAGCCCCTACTGCCTTCTCACTAGAGGATAGGAGGTCAAAGTCTCAAACTCATCCTAATGTGTTCCTTTATACCATGCATAAAATGGACTCTCTGCTCACCACTTTGCATCTAATATCCTACCTTTTGCAACTATAAAGAACAAGATAACCTTTTCTAGGTACCTACTCATGATACCCACCACTCATATTTTCCTTTCTAATTTTTTGTCTCATCTCTCTCTGTGTATTGTAAAGTCTTTGAAGGGTTTGACTATCATTTCCTTAATTAAGAAATATAGTGATGAGTCAACTACCTGTGCGCATTCATGACCACTACGTAGCAGGTAAGTGAAACTGACTTTCAAATAAAGATTTTGTTCCAGGACTCCACTAAAATACACCTAGGCATGTAAAGAAGTAGAAGGAAATTGGAGACTAGGAACTGTAACTTAGAAAATGGTAGCTCATATTGTAACAAAATCTCATCAGTCTGAGTTTTGGGAAATTTTAAAAGAAATATTAACAAAGAGAAAAATAACGTATTGAACAAACTGCAGGAGAATCTAAACTGAATGATTTAAAGAAATGGGACCAGAAAACAATATGTATATGTGAAAGTAGCACATGGATTTCTTTGAAAATTGGCTATATCAAATTAAGGCCCAAAGATAATTCCAATAAAGGCAAAAACACAGAAACAGTTAAGAAATTCTTTAATGACAACTAAGTAGGTGAGAGGAGCCAAGATGGCGGAGTAGAAAGACACACATATGCTAGCTCCAAAACCACAGCCTATAAAATATCTGTAAAGAAGAACTCCTAACAAATTCGGGACCGGTGGAAGCTACAGAACAACAGAGTGGAGGAGATTTCTGTTCCAGAAAGACCTGAAAAACCCTCACCAAAGGTCCATCGCACATGGGACCAGAGCAGAACCCAGCCCTACCTTGGCCACGCAGCCCCGGGAGAAGCAGATCTGAGCAGACTTCAAAGATGGAATCTCTGGTGGCCACGGGGGTCCCTCCACCCACAGGCGCTGCTGGTCAGTGAGAGAGACCTCCGGGCTCTCTGAGAGGGGAGCAGGGTGTCTCCATAACTCAGGCCCCCTCGGGAGGCAGCGGCAAAAGCAGTGGCAGAGGCAGCGGTAGCAATAGCCAGAGGCTCCCGAAGCAGGCAGGAGCTCAGCAGCAGCTCCATTACAGAAGGTCTCTGCATAAATTCCCTGAGGGAACTGAGCCTGGGAGTCAGCCCTGCCCCTACCTGAGAACCTGAACTTAATCCCACTGAATAGTAGGCCCGCCTGCTGCTGAAA
>JAQQSK010012823.1:0-11719 GCA_028658325.1 Potorous gilbertii | reverse complement strand
GGGGAGAAAATTTGGAACCCCAAATTTTGTGAAAATGAATGTAAAAAGTTAAATAAATAAATTTATATTAAAAAATAAAATAAAAAAATAAAAAAGGAATAATATATTTATTCTAATTGTGAAAAGGAAACAATTTATCTTTCAAACCAATGGGAAAAAAACATTGGCAACAAAATAAATGGATTTGACCATGTTAAAATAAAATTAATTTGTGCAATAAAAATCAATATAGTCAAAATAAGGAGCTGAGAAACATAATAAAGATGCATAAATCTGACAAAAGTGACATTCAGAATCTGTAAGGAAATATTATAAATATGCAAGAGTAATAGCCATTCACTAATGGATAAATAATTAAAGGATTTGAATGGACAGCATTATAAAGCAAAAACATAAATTATAATCAACAACTTAAAAAATCATTCAAACTTTCTAATAATCAGAGAAATGTAAATTAAAACAACTCAGATTCCATTGGCTCCCTACCCCTTTTACCACAGTGAAAGAGTGGAGGCTAATGCATTCCAAAGATTAATGGCAACAGATTAGATGAAAAAGAGCATCCCTGCCTTAGGGGTAAAATGAGGTTGTCTAAAGTTGTATGTGGACAAGTAAACAAAAATTAGGCTATGAATTTAAGCACAGGAGTTCATAAGTAACCTGGTCCAAAGGTTTGAATAGGAAGTTTTAAAGAAGTATTTTCATTTATAATGGAAGGGCCATATGTTGCAAAATCAAGAAAATGTCATAGAGATAGGAAAGCAGGTCATATGGGCTACTGAAAATCTGCTTTATGTAAGGATGGTCAGTCCTTTGCTGGAGATAGCATTCTGCTGTGGTGGGGTGTGCTAACCATGCACTTTAATTAATCAATTGTGGTTCTGTCAACGTAGACCTGAATAGGTACCACCTTTATCCACACCAAATTGGCAAAAATGGTTAAAAAACAATAAAATCCTAGGTTGGCATGGCTGTAGGAAAAATAAGCATTCTATTATATTGCTAGCACAGCTAAAAACTGGAGAATTATTTTTGTAGGGAAATGTAGAAATAAATTAAATTACAAAATTGAATATATTCTTTGACTCAATGTTCTCTTTGTAAGATTATATCTAAAGATACTATTTAAAGTTGTAATTTGGGGATGATTATGAGCTCTGGACCTTTGCTAAAACTCAATTTTGGCCAGAAGATTGGGACTTTGATTCAGTAGTTTGCAGTATAGTACTTGGGTGAAGTTGAAATACCATTTAGCAGTCTGAAAAAGTGTTTCATGTTTTAATGTTCTAAGTGGGAACCTTCTGAGACACTATAGTTACTCTTACTGTTACTGAGGTTTTAAATAACATCAATGTACAATATTAGTCTTTTGTGTGTGCATGTGTGTGTATGTATACATGTGGTGGAAGAAATAAATAGCTGTCCTGTGCTTATCTACTTTGCACATTAAGTATCTTTCTAGAATTTTGTTGTTTAGTCATTTTTTTCAGTTGTGTCTGATTCTTTATGACTCCATTTGGGGTTTTCTTGGCAAAGATATTAGAGTAGTTTGTATTTCCTTCTCCAGTTCATTTGACAGGTGAGGAAACTGAGACAAATAGGGTTAAGTGACTTGCCCAAGGTAACACACAGCAGTGTCTGAAGTCAGGTTTGAACTCAGGAAAATGAATGTTCCTCACTCCAGGCCTAGCACTTTATCTACTTTGCTACCCAGAAAGAAAACTCTTAATCCTTCAGGGGAGACCCTTGACCTGAGACCTAATCTTTTAAGAATTTCTTTCTGTATCTCTAGTACGGGGATATAATGAGTCAGAGAGTGTAAAAGGAGATCCTGGCTCCCCCTCTTTAGGACCCGGCTCCCTAAAAACTAAACCTGGTCTATATGAACTTGAGTCCCTTGATGTTATGGAATGCCCACCACCCAAAGATGGCAGGATTTTACAAAGGGGGAAAAAGACCTGTTTGTATAAAAATATTCATGTGGCTTTAAAAAAAACAACAACCCTATAGTCAAAAATTGCAAAGAATGTATATTATCAACTGGAGAAAGGCTAAATAAATTGGACTCTATCAATATAATGGGATATTATTTCACTGCTAAAAAATGACCAGTCAATCAATCCACAAATATTTACCAAGATCTTAATCATGCCAGGCACTATACTCAACAACTCGATACTCTTCCCACTAGACTAGTTCACGGCTTGCCTGACAAACTGTTCTGGGAATGACTGATCCTCTGAACCAATCACTTTGCTTTCTTTTCTTAACCCAGTCAAAATAGTTCACTCTTTTTCAACTTCATAAATACCCTATTGATTGATTCAATTGAAGCGTCGGAAACTTCTGTAATGAAATGAATAGGGTAGGGGTGGAAAACCCTCCCTTCCACAGATGTAACTCATCCTGGTACGACTGCCTCCCCCTCCTCCCTGTCTTCCCTGTGTAGAGCAGGTACAGTTCTGCATAGGCTACGGCTGCACAGGTAGGAGGAAGCAAGGGTAGTGCACAAAGTTGTTGTTGTTCGTTCCTGACCACATTATGGGTGTCCTGTACGTGAATTGGACTTAAATGAGGCAGGGTTGCAAAAGGTTATCAGCCTCACTTTCTCTTCCAGTCATCAAAGTTTGGTGGCAAGATAAGAGTCAAGATGCCTGGGTTGGCCTGGGATGCTGTGGGTGCCATTGGTGTCTGACGCCAGCTCTAAGTGATCCGTAGCACCTTCGTGGCTGTTGGAACAAATTGTTCTCATCCCCCCATTCTGCCAGGGAAAGTCTTCATATGCCTGGAATAGCTTCCTAACTCACAGACTAGTTTGAGGTACAAATTAGGAGAGTGCCCAATGTGGGGTGTGTGTCAGCTGAGTGGAAACTCAGCACCAAGTCTGGTGAAGGTGGATGTGGACAGACAAGATAACAATTGGCAAAGAACCAAGTTGCCTATTGACCTCTAGTTTTTTTCTTGTGCAATAGCAAAACCTTATCACTCTTTGAGCATGAGCCAGACACAAGGGCAAGCAACTAGTGAATAAATGAGGAATGGAGTTACAGTAGAAACAGGAGAAGCGGCTGAGGGAATCATAGCTGATCCAGATTGTCTGCAAAGCTCAAGGGAGATAAAGACCTGCAACATATCCTTACATTTCTGAATCATCGCCACTACATGGACACCGGCCTTTCAGGAACTTTTTGAAAACCCCAGAGTGAAAGATGGATTAGAGTGGGAAAAGACTTCAAGCAGTGAGTTCAATTTTTAAAAAATTGCAATAGTCCTGGGGAGAGGTGACAAGGTGGCTGTGAGAATGGAAAGGAGACTGTGAGAGAATAAAATTACAAGAGAGGAATTTACAATGGAATGTCACTAACATGGTGAATGTGAGTGAAAGTAATGATGGTGGTACCTTCCATAGTAATAGGGAAGGTTAGAAGGAGAGCAGGTTTTGAGAGAAAGATAATTAATTCTGTTTTGGATATGGTGAGTTATGTACTCTTTACATTTTTTTCTTTTTTATTGTGAATTTAGTAATCATCAACAAACACAAACATTTCAACACATAATAAGGACCATATAAAAAACTATGAATTTCTGTCAAGCACATGTCACCAAAGTCCCACAGCTCATTGGTATGGGATTCTTTCCTCACAGGGAAGTTTACTGTAGCAAGTTGGAGATAGGGACATAATAGAGGCTTCTGGCTCCTCTCATATTAGCTTCTTCCCAGTCTTTCCCTTCAGCAAACTAAAATGGGGTTGGTATCAACAATCTTCTCTCTTAAAGTTAGAAGCTGGCAGTGCTTGAACAGGGATAAAGAACCTGCAACCTTGAGGCCACATATGGCCCTCTAGTCCTCAAGTGCACCCCTTTGACTGAATTGAAGTTTGGATTCTGGCAAAGGGCAGTACTTGAGGACCTAGAAGGCCATATGTAGCCCTGAGGCTGCAAGTTCCCCAACCCTGTCACCTTGAAGCTACTGTAGAACCTAAAATGAGATTTTACTAAAATTTTTTGAATCCAAATTCATTAATTTTATTAGTTTATAAACTTCTGTGTTTTATCGTCCTCTGATTTAGGTATTAGGACATAACTGCCTTAAGAAAGAAATCTTGTAATGTACTTTCTCAAACTTTGAGAATAATTAAGGTAATATTGGTACTAATTTTTCTATAAAATTCAATAGAATTTTTCATCAGGACCAGAAGTTTTTTGATTGTTCCTTAATAGATAATTGTTTCTTTTTCTGAGATCAGACTATTTATGATATCTATTTGGTCATGTTAGTTTGGGGATTTTATATTTTTGAGGTATTCTTATATTTTCTATTCTCAGTTTTGTTAGCATATGCTTGTGTATAGAAGGCCCAGATAATTATTTTTATTGTTTTGTTGTGACTTCACCTTGCTCATTTGTTATTTTGTTGATTTGATTTTCTTCCCTCTTCTTAGTTAGATTGGTTAAAGGATTATCAATTTTATTACTCTTTTCAAAGAACCAGCTTTTAATTTTAACATTTCTATTTTTTTTGGTCTTTCTTCTCTATGGAAGTATTCATCAGTTGTATCCCCTCCCACCACTGAAACATAAGATTTTACTTTTATTTCCCCATTTCAATTCTCTCCTTTCTGTCCTAATTCTTCTACAGGTTCTTTTCTTTCTGAGAGACTACAGAAGTTATTTTCCCTTCATTGATAACCTTTGGCTTGATTAGGCCATGAAACAACAGATTCTTGTGTATTCTGTTTTCCCCATCTTCCCTTTTATGCATATTTCCAATCTGTAATTTAGTCCCACAAAAAAACCCATTAAATCATCTGTAGGTTGGGTTTGGTTCATTGTGTTTTAGTCCTGCTTCTCCACTTCTATTTGACTTCTGTTTTCATCTTTGTCTCCTTGTGTATTTTTGGAAAGAAATGATCTGTTTTGTTGTTGGCCTTGGCTGTTAAATTTATGTACCTTTTATGCGTCTCTGTTGTCTTGGATATTTGCAAAACAAATAATTTCTTTGGGTCTGATTTTCTTCATAGGAATGCTTTCTTTTTTAATTGAATGATCATCTTTTTTCATTAATTGTTAGGTTCAAGTTTGCAGGGTAAGAAACCTTAGGTTTCATCTTGAGCTCTTTGGGCCCCCAGGATACATTATTCCATTCCCTCTTGTGCTTTTTGGTGTGGGCAAAATGGTCATGGTTTGGATTTCCTTTCCTGTATATTTGAAGGTCTTTCTCTGTTTTTCCTTGCAGAATTTATTTTTTTGTCCTTGGAATTATTCAGTTTAACATTGTACCTTGGAGTTTGCTGCAGAGTTTTTTTTGTTCCTAAAAGAATTTGTGGACTGTTTAAAATGGTACTTATGTTTTCTGTGTTCCAAAGCTCTGCATAGGATTTCGTATTGTTTCTTGTCTTATGGTGTTCAGGTTTTTTGTCTTGTAATGTTCTTCTGAGAGACCTATAATCCTTAGATTTTCTTCATGGATCCTGTCTTTGGGATCAATATTTTCTTATATGGAGATCATGTTTTCTTTTAGTGTTTATTGCTTTTATTACAGATTTTACTTCTGTGTATTTGCCTTCCCAATAATTTTATTCTCTTTGTTTCTTTGGCAAGACTTGCCACAGTGGATTCAAGTTTTTTCTATTCTGCCAATTATTTCTGATGTGCAGACCATAAATTCCACTTTCACAACTCTTATTTCTCTTTTAAAACATTCGGGAACATCCTGTTGTAGTTCCATGCTCTCTTAGGCATCTACAGGTATTCTCCTTCACTAGATATTGACTCTTTTTTTGTCTCACAAGATTTATTCATAGGTACCTGGATTCACTTAGATGGTCTGTGGAGGGCACGTTCCCTTAGAGACAGCTGGTGGCACAATGGATAGAACACTAGACCAAGAATCACCACCATGTACGCAGATCACCTAACCAGGAGGCCCCCACATGGGAGACACTACTGACCTCTATTTGCAGCCAATGGAATAATCCACATTTTTAAACCACCTGACTGGGGCAATTTTGCTCTCTTTCCAGAAGCATCCACAGGATGAAGGTCCAGTTCATTCACAGCACATGCCTCCTTTTCTTAAGTCTCTTTGGCTCCCTTCTTCCCCTGTTCCAAAACAAACTTGGAGTTTTGTTCCACTTCATTTCCCTTCTTAGTTCTAGGCACCAGCAGTGGAGTTACTGGACCTGGACTTGAGCCACAGCAACTGTGGAGGCAGGGTTCCAGGCTAAATGTTGGTGCCAGCCCATCAGAGGAAACTTTAGAAGCGATGGAATCTGGGACTTAAACCTAAACAGATCTTTGGATTTCGAACCTGGTCATACCATGCTAGAGACTAGGAATTGAGCTAAGCTGTGAACCTTATTCTCCTTCCCCTCTCCAGAGGCAGAAGTGGTGTAGGGGAGAATTAAATCCCTCAGGTGTTGGGAAGAAGTGTTTGTAAGTGTTTGTTCTTACTATACTTTTGAAGTAAAAATTTCTTTGTAAAAACTAATACAACTGCTTAGTGGTTAAATAGAACTAGGGGGCTGGGGAACATCTAAAATTAAGGGAATATCATTGGTAGGGGCTTAAGCCAATGGCAGAGAGAGAATAGACACTGTCAGCACTCCTTAAGGGTACCAGAGAACTTTGGGGAGCAGTGACCAAACATAGTTGGTCTTCAGGTAATGGGGTCCATAGTAGTAGTCACTTATATGAATGTTTTCTTTCCTGAAATCCTTGGTAACTTCCGTCTTTTTTTTTTCTTCTTACCTTTCCATATTGATAATTTTCTGTCTTCCCTTTTGATGGTGGTTTCTCTGGGAGCTGAATCTCAAAGCCAATTCAATTTTAAGCAGGCATAGTCTCTACTTTTTTACTCTTTTAACTTTTGGTGGGACAGATCTGACTGAAGGTGGATTTAGGGCTCTTTCCCTCAGGTTTAGCAGAGTGCCACATAGACATACACGTTTTCTGCCTTACCTTTCTTTTTTCCTAACTTTTTTTGGCTAAGTTTTATTGCAGCACAGAACACCCCTGAACTGTTGCCCCAGACAGAGTAAGCTTCTGCCTTTGGATTTTTCCCTGTACTAGAAGATAGTATGCAGGTATGCCCATGGATCCGGGCTTGCATAGTCCTGCTAAATGGGATAGGCATGTTAGACTTCAAAGACTGGCCTTCTTTGCTATTAGTTTATTGGGTTTTTATCTCATTGGAGCTTTTGGTGTCCTGATTCATGAAGACAGCTGAAATTGTTTTATAATTCCCTATGTTGGGGAGGTTTGAAAAACTGAGAATTGGGGAAAAAAAAGTCTAGTTTGCCACCTTGTTGGTCTTATGACCTACACCTTTTTTGATTGTCTCTCAAGCAAAACTCAAATTCAAGAATGTCTACAATCTGACACCATTCTGACTTACCAGCCTTACGTTATACTATTACCTGTGTTTACACTGTTCTCTATTTGCTTATTTGCTACGTTTTACTTTATTCACTGATACAATGGACACACAGTTAGATTGAAACCTAGGTTTTCTGACTCTACTGTAACAAGATGAACTTAATGGCCTCTGAAGTTTCCTTCCAATTCTTAGATTCTATAACTCTAATAGAATATAAACTGTTTGAAAGGAGGCCCAGTATTAGTTTTGTAATTTGGCTTAATGGCACCTAGCACATTTGGCTGGTACATTTAGAAAGTAAGCAGCTTGAGGGCAGGGACCAACTCTCTTTCTGCTTGTATTTGTATTCCCAGTGCTTGGCACAGTGCCCGGCAGTCGGTCAATAAGCATTTATTAAGCCCCTCCTATTTGGGGGGGGGCACTGTACAAAAAGGTAGGGATACAGAGAAAGATAAAAGACAGTCCCTGCCTGTAAGAAGCACACATAGTTAAGAGCTTAAGAAATGTTCCTTGACTTGACCTAGCACAAAGGAGGTGCTTCACAAATGACTAATAACCAGGGACTGGGCAATTGGACCCTAGTACATTTGACAGATTGTCTGGGTGCCCTGTATTTTAAAAGAAAAGATGGAGACTGTGAGAAGGGTGCTCTGTAATTTGGCTGGAAGTATATGGGATTAGAGTCTAGAGCTGAGGTTCCCAAATTTATTTGGTCTACTGCCCCCTTTAAAAAAAATTACTCAGAGTCCCCTTGGGAATCTACTTTCTTTAACCCTTTAAAGTTTTTTTAAATATTTGTGTCATTTCAAAAAATATAAAAGATATTTTTTAAAAAATGATGCATCTTATAATTTAATATTGTAAAATTATAAGTTTTTTTCTGCATTGAAATTTTGATGATGCAATATTGTGTCATGTGACTGTATAGCATTATACTATAAACAAGTCAATACAAGCACATATTCTTGCTGATGTATGCTGAACTTCCCAACAATACCAAGAAGCTGGCCTGCCAACACTTGCTTGTTAAGACATGTCGGCAGATTTGACCAATGATTGGTTATAATTTGCATTTTGTGTGTTTATGTGGAAAATAATGTAATTATTACAACTTTTAACTGTTACACAACAGATGAAACATGTAAGAAAGGTTTTTCAAAATTTTCTTTCCTTTTCTTCCTTACGCTTTTGCCAAAGTGGGGGCTAGAATCTATGGGACTGGAGGGGATCTTAGTGATCTCAGCAATCATCTCCTTTGTGAGGGAATTATGCTTTTTATAATAATTGACCTGATATGTGTAATGAATATACTACTGATTTAGAATTTTCAGAACTGTCTTTTCCAGCTTAAGTCACTTATAATGCTGCTTAAAACGATCCATAAAACCGTGACAATTCTGAAAATCACAGGCATCCTTGTGCCTCAGGACCAGAGTTCTGTGATGGGACCTGCTTCTATGATGGACCCACCGAGGAAGGACCCCCGAGTCCCGCGGGACTCCAGAGTTCTTGGACTGTGCTACACGGGCCCCGGGATCCACCCTCTGCAGTCGCCTTCCTCCCTCCCTTTCCACATTCATTTAGAAGATACTCATGGATCTAACCTGCGGTCTTCCCCACCGCACGGTGATATTCCGATCGCGAGAACTCCCGGTCTGCAAGTCTGGGCCTCACAATGAAACTAAGTATCAGGCTACCGGACGGCGGACACACCGTCGGTCATTGTCAGCCTGGCTCAGGGGAATCCCGTTCTAACGCGTCCAAACACCCGCCCTTGCACAGAGGAAAAGAGGCCAGGAAAGGAGTCCAGCAGACTCCCAACAGGGTGAGGGAGGAGAAGGGGGAGAAAGGGCGGAGACACCGGGAAAGAAGTGGGGAGCAGAGATGGGCGGACCAGTACCTCTCGAGGGCGTTGGGAAGCCAGCGTGTCATTGCGCATGCGTGGAGGCGCGCGCACGCGTAGCAGTTGGTCAGGGAGCCGACCGCCCCTTGGATTTGGCAGGAGAGTGGGGTGGAGGAGGAGTTACTTTTTACCCCGCCCCTCTTGCCCCACCCCCCTCGGCGCGTGCGACGTGACGGTTTGCCCAAGCACCCACGACCCTTCCCAGGAGCGAGAGCGCTCTCGGGCCCCATGATGCACCGCGTGCCGCGTCTCACAGAGCGGCGGCTTCCAGCTCAGCAGGTAGGGCACCGGCCTCGGCCCTCGCGCCTCCCCTCCGACCGAGGGGCCCGGCTCCACCCTCCTCATCTCCGCCGCCTAGGCCGCGGTGCCGGTGCCGCCAGCTCACCCCTCTCTTCCTCCCTGGCCTCCGCTCCAGGTGACGGGAGCCTCACTCCCGCCCAGGCCCCACCCGCGTCAGCGACCCGGCGTGGTGAACGGGGTGGGGGAAGGAGGAGGGGAGAAGTGTGTGTGCGTGTGCGTGCGTGTGTGTCATCGCAGCTTGTAGTGAGACAGCTCGGACCGCACGCCGGGCAGCCCTGCTTAGGTGGGAGCCGCCGGCCCCGGCGTCGTTCACCAGCGCCTGCTGTGTGCCGGGCACCGGCGAGACCAAAGGGACGAAAGACAGGCCCTGCCTTCAGAGCGCTTCCCATCTAACGGAGGAGATGACGCGCCGTCAGCCGTCTACACAGCAGATGACCTAGCGGATAGACGGGATCTGGGGGAAGGAGCGGGGCTTGGGGGAGGGAGTGCCTGGTCCGAGTAGCTAGAGGCCACTGCCACTTGCGGAGGCGAGGGGAGGAAGACTGCAAGGGCGCTAGGTTTTGGAGGGCTTTGAATTCCAGACGGCACGTTCTGTGTTTGATCCTGGAGGCCGGAGGAAGCCGCTGGAGTTTACTGAATAAGGGGGCGGGAGTGGGTGTAGACCTGAAGCTACCAGACTTTGTACCGGGTGGGTTGGACGAAGACACACCTACCTTCCAGGTGTTTGGATGGCAGGGGCTGGGTGGGATTGGGGCTCGGGAAGACGAGCCCAAGTCATGAGGACAGGGAAAGTATAGTGAACGCCCAAAGGAGAGTTCCAAGGACGGGCTGTCTCAAATTTTTAGGCAGTTTTAGGTTGTTAAAAGCATATGTTTAAAGCCATTAAAGCTTAAAAACTGCCCTCAGACTTTAGGACACTTGGCGTAGTGCTATTCAATTCACCAACTTGAGTCCATGAAGCACAAGTACTGGCTCTGGGCCGAGATGCGAAGATAAACCCTGCCCTCAAGGAGCTTTTATCGTGGGGGTGGGAGGCAGTGAAGGACCAGCAGGTGTACAAAATAAAGTATGAAGAAAATAGATTAAAGTTAAATACAAAGTTACTTTTTGGGACAGAGTTGGGGGGAAGGCACTAGTTATAAAAAAGAGAAACTAATTCATGTTACCAGGCTGAGGTTTGAGGGAGGCTTTTCATTTCGAAAGGGAATGCATTCTAGACCTGCCAGGGCACCAAATTTATTAAAAGCATACATTGTAATTTGTAATAGCCTTAGAGCCAGGAGTATAATATAATAATGTCTCATGTTTCTATAGCATTTTAATTATACCTTCTCAAATCTCTTGTGTACCCTGGCACCGTGGCCCCCCAAATTCCACTCCTTCAACTGACAATGTCTCATATTTTACTGAAGAAATTGAGACTGTGCCTACCATTGTTTTCTTTTCACATCACTGAAATGTCTTCTGGCATTTTGTGCCTCCTTCACCTTTGTTTCCCATGAAGTGGATCATCTTAACAAGGGCAAAGCCCTCTTCAAGCACAAATGAACCCATCCCATCCTCTTTAGCAGATTGCCCTTTCTACCATCCCCATTCTGTAATTTATTTTCAGTCCCTTTACTACTTGCTTCCCCACTGTCTACAAACATACCCATGTCTCTCCCTCAAAAAACTCAAATTTAATCCATACATCCCTGCTAGATACAATTCTGTATCATTTTCCTTTTTTGCCTAAACTCATTGAGAAAGCTGTTTACAACTGATGCCTCCACTTCCTTTTCTCTCACTTTCTTCTTAACTCCTCATCATTCAACTGATCTCTTGATTGCCAAATCTAAGGATGTTTTCTTAATCCTTATCCTTCTTGACGTCCTCTGCGCCCTTTGATGCTATTGATCCTCATCCGGATACTCTCTTCTCTCTTGGTTTCCGTGATACTGTTTTCTTCTGGTTCTACCTGTCAGATTGCACCTTTTCAATCTGCTTTATTTAGTGCTTTATCCGGGTCATGTTTCCTAACTACAGATGCCAAGATTTTAGGTCATCTTTTTTTGTTTGTTTGTTTATTAAATAAATTTATTTAACTTTTTACATTCATTTTCACAAAATTTTGGGTTCCAGATTTTCTCCCCATTTGT
>JAQQSK010012822.1:0-11719 GCA_028658325.1 Potorous gilbertii | reverse complement strand
AGTGTACTGGGGTGGGGGGAGGGGACAAATCGGAGAAAATTTTGGAACCCAAAATTTTGTGAAAATGAATGTAAAAAGTTAAATAAATAAATTTATATTAAAAAAAAAAATGAATACTGTTCTCCGAACAGGTCCAAGTTCCATTCAATTACAAGATTTTCACCATGCTCCTCTAGTTCAAAGCCTTTGACTCCTTTTCTGCTGCCATATACTTCTATTGAGGATGTGGACTCATGACAGTAATAGGTGGAGAAGACAAAAGAAATTAATATAGAATCTTTACAGGAAGGAATCATGAAAGCTGTTACTTGCAAATAACTTATGCTAAAGTCCCATGTAAAATATATGCATAGCCACACCCCCTCTTACGGCTTAGTAATGACCACAAACAGCTTTTTATGGCCTCCCTGGACTTTCTATCCTTTTCTGCATCAAATAACCAGGTTGGTTTCTTTTGTTCAAAAACCATCATAAATGCATACATTACCCACAAGGCCACTTCTGATTAACTGCTTTCTACAAAAGCATAAAAATAAAAAGTGATAAATCTGTCTATCTCACCGTAATTGGAAATCAAGCATCTAAAATAAAAGACGGCAGCAGAGGGACCTTGGTAAAACATTTAACACACTGAGGTTCTTAAATAAATATAGAATCAATCTACAAGCCTGAGAATTATCCATCACCGAATGTACACAATTCAAAGAGCACAACCTCACATCCTGCTTTAGGATATTTGTGGGAACTCACTGTCATTTGAGAAACATCTCTGGCTGTGCTGGCATTACCTCAGAGGTTTTCTGAAGAGGCAGAAGAAGAAAATAAATCTTTCAAAATGCAGAACTGTTTTTCTTTTGATTACTAGCAAAAGTCCGCTTGAACAAAGCAGCTCTTTCCATCTCCCGTGTTATTAAAACCACATCTGTAAATAAACTGCGCTGCTCATTTAAAGCTGAGATGTTCCTGTTGTTGTCATTTTACCTCACTATTCATGCAGCTCCATAATGCTTTGGTTGCCTTGGTAACAATTCAAACCTTTTTAAATGACAAGCCAAGCTCTACCTTACTTATGAACTTCCATTCAGATATATTCCTCTTTCTCTGTGTGCTTTTTCTTTCTAAATTTTAAGCTACTCTCCATTTTCTAAATACTTTTCAACTTAACACTATTCCTTTCTCATTTTCTTCAAATGGAAAATTGAGTGGCTAGGTATATGTGTGTATCTAGATTGGTACATATGTATGTGTATATACATATACATGTATGCACATAGATATATACCTACATGTACACATATATGTATATACAATTGAAGAAAGATATTTGCATTCAGTTTTAAATCCCATTGTGATTAAGGTCCAAACCCTACCAGCATGGAGAACAGTATCTGCCACAAGCCCTGTGACCCAGTGCAGGGAAGACCTGCTCCACAACAATTATTCAGAGCAGACAGCGTGGGTATATTATCAGAATGGCTATGCATTTTTCATCTGTTCTTCCCACTTTTTCCCTCCAGAACCATCAGAGTGATATATCAACCCCCTCTAGAATTAGTTGATCTATTTGCTGAGTGGTTCTACAAGTCAGAACACAGCTGCTTCAGTGGTTAGGACTTTCTCTGGGGTTTCTCAGAGTAGAGGGGAAGACCATCACTATTCTCATACATAAAAGTTTTCCATTTATTTTCTCTTTATCTTTGCATATGGGCCAGTCTTGGAGCCCTGGGCTAGAAATCATAAACTAAGCCCCAAACTTGCTTGTCCTAATGATTCATTCTAGGGAACTTGCTATCATGAAAGAATCCTAGAACTTAGAGATGAAAGAGAGCAAAAGAGATCATTGATCTAGCTCCCTACCATCTAGAAGCTGAGGTATTGTTGAGATACCCACAGCCCAAGAAGGGGCCAGTTTGGTAAAGCCAGATAATAGCTTGTCTTAAAATCTTGGCACTTGATTTGAGAATGGCTAAACAAACTAAAACAAAAAGACTTTACATTGTAAGAAATAACAAATATGAAGAATTCTTCAAAATTTAGGAAAATATGGACTTATACAGAATGAAATAAGCAGAAACAGGAAAATAAGATTCACAGTGACCACAACAATGTACTTAGAAAGAAAATAAGGAGAAAACAAAACTGAGTAACTAAGTATAGCCCTGGAGAAAAGATGATGAGTAAATGTAGGGGAGGTGGCGAGTCCATTATCCCCATAGTTTGAGGGAAAAGGAGTCTTCTCTTCTATTAGCCCCTAATTACCTCTCATTGACTGGCCAACAATAGGCCTTAGCTCAAGCCCCAATTAATCGTTGTTTGGGCCTTTATGACTCAGAATGAATGTTTCTGTTTTGGCCAGAAATCCTGAGAGACTTCCCCTCCAGGATTGATTTTTTTTTTTTTTACTAGGGAAAAGAGGCCATTTTTTGCCTCATTTCTTACCTTGCCTTAATCACTGGATGGACCCTGCTTCAGTCAAATTAAGACTCAGGAAAGACTTTATCTTAAAAGATCAAGGTCCCCCACTGTGTCCTGGGCCATCTCCAATCATCCTGATCTATATCTTGCCAGTGGGCCCAGATGGCTCCTGAGGAAAAAGTGAGGCTGGTCACTTTGCACAGCTATCTCTCGCTTTACTCCCATTCACTTGTAAGCCATGGCATTCCCTTCCTTATGTCATGGTCCTCTTCAAGAATGAAGGACAAACAGCACCAACTTCATGGGCTCAAGGTACTCAACTCCCTGCTTTCTGTGCTCGTAATTCTGAGTCTATCACCTGCGATATCTATTCATCGATTCATCCAACTGGTGGAGCTCAAGTGCCCCGCTAACTGGTGCTTTAACTTTCTGTTTTAATCCAATACTCAATATTTCAGTCAATACTACTTCCTTTCAGTCCAAAATAGTTACATATACTTTCAGACTTGGTTAATAGTCTGATTCGTTTTGCTGAACTGTTTCTTTTTTTCTTTATTCTTTGTTATAAGTATAGGGGGTAAAGGTGGGAGAAAGAGGCAAATATTTCAATATTTATAAATGAAGGTAATGTAAAAAACAAAAGATATCTATTTGAAAAAAGTTAAACCCAAGCAAAGGAGTTAAGAAAATTCAGGCCTAACACAGTTTAGCTCGCTCAGCACAAAGGTTCACTGTAAGTCATCCTCATTATCCCAAACAACAAAAAGCATTTACACTATTAATCAAATAATTACATACTGTATTATGTTAGCTACAATTTCTTTTAAGCTATGTAGACCTATATCCCACCTATTGGGAATTTTCATTCTCTCAAATTGCCTTTTTTCCCCCATCCTTACAATTTTGTGAGTCAGCAGAATCCAGTCAGCGAGCAATCAGCCAATGGAGATGTTGATATAAGATTCATGAGGAGCAACCTATTACACAAAGCAGAGGCCATTATCACACATGAATATAAAGCAGGTTAACTTAAGTGGTTCTTCTTTTATGCATGAATAATAAATAAAAGTAAATTAATCTATGAAATAATGTGTCACAAAATCAGAAATCTGAGCTATCATTAAGAGTTCAGTAACTATTGCACCAAATTGTTTGGCACTTGAGGGATATCACTGATACATTCAAAAAGATTTTTTAAAAACCTTTTAACAAAGAAGCATACTGATGAAGAACTTTTAACATTTATAAAACTTTCTTGCTGAAAATCTTTGACATGAAGATTCTGAGGTAGACTTTTTTGCCCTAGAGAAGGCTTTGGGCCAATGGCTATTACAATTAACTTAAGGATAAACTCTATGTTCATTAGGAAAAGTCTCACAAATCATCACTATACTTTCCCAATATGACACAGAGCTTGTATCATCAGCAATGTCATTTTTCTTTACTGAAGAATTTTCAAACACTGACTAGCTTTGAACAGGAAAAATGGGGACAGGGAAGACAGTCAAAAAAAGTTTAATAGTTTTTATAACAGATTTAAATATGTGTTCTAGATTCAAGACTTTTCTGGGGACCATAAACCCACTAGGGAGTCCCTGTGTGTCTATATTTGGTGTGATTTTATAAGAGAAAATGAGCCCAGAATGAGGTTTATGCAATGGAAAAGACGACGACTTCCGATTGTGTGCTATGATAAAGGCTCAGGAAGTAGCTTATTCTTTCAGATTTCTAACCCACTGAAACAGCTTGATCTTATGGTATGCCCCTGGTATAGCCAATGAAGATTCAGGATTTAACAATTCAATTGAACAAACACTAAGTAGCTACTGTTTACAAAGCACTGAGTTCAGTGTCAGTGGAAATATGAAACGTTAATAAGATTTTGTCACTGCGTTCAGTGACATTCCAATCCACTGGAAGAGAGGAATCTGTCACAAATACTTTCTCAAAAACTCTGGTGCTTCTGTGATCCAATGATGCATATCACAACCCATCCTGTGCAACTCTTGGCCTTGATTTTCCATGAATTTTCTTCAAGAGGGCATACCCAGCCTTTCTTTCTCTTGAAATCTGAGAGTTTAACATTGGATCATGCTGGTCATCCTTACCAGACCTTAGGATCTCTCTTCTATTGATACAGTTCCCAAATGACGCCTTTAATTCTTATTCTTCAGAGCTCCTCATCGATTACATATTGCAGCTTATTCACTTCTACTGTTGATTTTCATTTTTAATTCTTAGAGATCATTGTCTCTAAGTCATCCTATATACAGTAGCCCAGATAAGATGGTGCTTAAAAGATTGTTCTTTGATTTTACAGGTTTGGAGTTATTAGGGGAACTTTGTAATTTCTCAAAGGCAATCCTTCTCAACTCTGGACGCAACTCATTACCTATCTGTGCAGTCCATTCTAAATACAACTAATGATAGACAAGCATTATAGACTACAATCAAATATATGTTGTAATTGGAAAACAGATTTTGTTCATCCTCTTGTACATAATGAGACCATGCTCTTTTGAGTGATTACAAATTCCTTCTAGGAAGTTTTCCAATGTTCTAGGGCTTTATGTAGTCAGCAAAAGTCACCTATAAATAGGAGGGTCTAAAAGACTTCACCATCCATAAGGAAATTCTCTTTCACTTGAGTTCTGTGCAGGATCACCTCCATCACAGGGTTGAAGCATATACTTTACTGCTTTGTGTCTTACCAGATGTTTTTGATCTGAAGTTCATTGAACAGGATTATTTTTGTTATTATATCTCTCAAGGAATCTTGAATAATGCAGATATAGTAATAGGATATCCTTGTTATAAAGGATCTTTACATATTGCTTTACCAGATCAAAATGCCATTTTTTTCCTGCATTCAATACCAGTTGCGTGACCCTAGAAGCCCCAGTTTCTTCAACTATGAAAAGGAAAATAATACCACTTACGTCCCAGAATTATTGTGAAATTCAAGTGAAATAGCATATGCAAAGTACTTTGCAAACCTTTCAGAAATGTGTAAATATTAACTATTATGGAATATGTTACAAATGTTTTCGTTTTCTATTTGTTGTCCTTCTGTTTCAATCTTTAAATGCCCTTGGAATGACTTTCTCTAGCTGGATGCCTTGCCAACCTTTCTTAGAACTAGTTTTACCCTCCATTGACTCTTTCTGCTTTATGAGACAGTACTGCTCGTAATTGTCCATCATCCTTCCCTGTAAGGTTTTACAGACAACTTTATATTCCAGTCCAGTGTTGCTTTCGCAGTCATCTCTTTCTATTTGGCAAGTGAGTCAGATGCTTGCTTTCCAAGGTGCTCCCTGGGATCTTTTGGTGTCCTACTGGCAATCAATTTATATTGGTTAAGTTTCTGGATAACATTATTACAGTTCATGTTATTTCTGTTGTCTATTTTCAATTTTTTGGTTGTCAGTTACTTGTTTAAGTTGAGAATTAAGTTGTTTCAATTATATGCCATAGATTTTTCTTGTTGTTACTCTTCTTTCCATTTTTAACTAATTCTGATAATTCTGCTATTCTAATCTTAGCTCTGAGGAGGTCTGTACATAGACCGCTAACTTCAGGAATCACTCTCAAGCTAATAATGAGTCCTTTACTTTCTACTAAAATATAGCTTATTTCATTTTTTGACTTTATTTGGTGCTTATCTGCCCAGAGTCTACCAATTCTTTTACCAAAGAAAATATGTACATTCTATTTACAAGTTTTTAACTTTTCTCATCTCTTCTTCCAGAACTATGCTTTCCATTATTTCTTTATACCTTCCTCACCTTTTCATTGAAGTCCTCAAATATCAGAGGGCACATTGCTTTAATTTGTAGGTTTTAATAAGGTTTTCCTAGACTATGACAGGGTCTTGCTGGTTTCCTATATCCTTAGGCCCTCCCATCTCTATCTTCCTAGCCCCAGAAATCTCTAATTTAGTCCTTGACTCAGAAGCTCTCAAATAGGTTGGGAAACTTACCTAGTCCTTGACTCAGAAGCTAAGAACTAAGTAAGTTACTCAACCTGTTTAAGATACAGTTTGCATATCTAGAAAATTAGTAGTAAAATATCTCTAATATTTTTCCCAGCTCCAAAACTATGGACTGATGGTCCATAAAAGAGTCAGTCCAAAGTATAATCAAAAAAAAAATTGAATCTTAGAAAAACTCAATGCCTTTGATGGAGTTAGTCCTAAATTCCATCAAATAACTGATCCTTTCTCTGAAAACTATTAGCTAGTAACCAGTGAAAAGTCATTCAATTTAGCCAAAATGGTAGAACTGGATCTTGTGAGTAGAAGAGTTTTAGAAAACTCCAATTATAGAGGGAGTCTTTATTTTCTCTTTTGTTATGTTTGGTTTTGTTTAGTTTTACTCATGCTTTTTTCCCATTCATTTTATTTCCTATATGCAACATAACTAAAGTGAAAATGCTTTTAATAAGAATATATGTATAGAGTCCATATAAGATTGCATGCCATCTTGAGGAGAGAGGGAGGGGGAGAAATTTTAAAACTTATGGAAGTAATTGATGAAAATTGAAAACAAATAAATAAATTTGGAGAAAAAAAAAGAGGGGGTCTTTGAGGGTTTGACTACATTTTCTGTCACTTAAAATCAATATCCAAAAGCTTTCATGTAGGGAGAAAGGGTCTTATAAAATAAGGGACTTATTGTAGGAGGCAGAGATTATTTCCTTTTCTAACACTGTATATGAGAGGAGTAAGGATGCAGGGAAGATTCATAATCAGAGCTAAGGTCAGGTTGGGTAAAAATTGTTTTCAATAATTTTGGACTGAGATCCTTTCTTAAGGGTCTGAGTTGCCGAACATTAGTAATACCAACTAATTTCATGGTCCATGATTGAACATAAGGCTTTAATTCAATTGTGGATTTCTCCCCAGATATTTTAAATAGCAAACACAGTGTGAATTCTTAATATTCAGCCATTTATTTATAATATAGGCAAGAAGGTTTTTTAAGCACCTAGTCATTAGTTCTTTTTTTCTAAATCTGTCACACTGGAGGAGAAGACTTAATCCATATGACATAAGGGAGAAAAGGATTACTGTGAATTGGATCTCAGAAAACCAAGATTTCTAAGAAGAAATTTCCATACATTCTGCAAAATCGTTATCTTAGAAATATCATAGGTACATGTACTGTGTGCATCTGTTCAATGGAACAAGAAAGATATAGTCGGGTTCTTAGGATTGGTCACTTTTTACTCCTCATCTCTCACCAAATCTTATTAATTCTGCCTCTAAAATATCTGTGGGGAATTCACCCTTTCCTGTTCTCCACTGCTGCCTCCCTAGTTAATGTCCTCATTACAATATACCTAGGCTATTGATTTGCCTCCCAACTTCTCTTCCTACCTTTAAGTCTCTCCCTTCCCTAACTCACATTGTCGTTAAATCATTTTTCAGTCATCTCTGACTCTCCATGACCCCATTTTAGCATTTTCTTGGCGAAGATACTGCAGTGGTTGGCCATTTCCTTCTCCAGAACATTTTGCAGATAAGAACAGAAGGAAACAGGGTTAAGTGATTTGTCCAGGGTGATACAGTTAGTAAGCCAGATTTGAAATCAGAACATGAGTCTTCCTACTTCAGGCGCAGAATTCTATCCACTGTATCACCTAGCTGCCCCAACTCATCACTACCCTAGAGCAAAAGTCTACAGTGGCTCCCCATTGCCTACCAAATTAATTCTAAATTTTACATTTGTCATTTAAAGTCAAATAATATGGCTCCAAGTTACCTTTTTCCAGTATTATCACCTACTGCTTTCCCTCACATACCCCACTTTACAGTCACTTTCTACCATCTCCTGAACACCTTGCTCCCTGCAGGCTTTGTTCATGCCTAGAAGTCTTCCCTTTCCACTGATTGAATCCATTATTCAAAGCCCTACTCAAATGGCATTCCTTTTCCATGTCCTTCCAAAATACCTCTACTCAAAATTAATACTAATAATAAATAACATTTATGTAGCACTTCAAGATTTTCAAAGTGCTTTACTGGTTATCTCATTTATTTTAGAAAATTCATTTTTCCCTCCTCTCAACATTTCTTTCATGTGTTCTTCCAAAATTTCCCTAACAGAATTGTTACTATTAGTATTATTAGAAATAATAATACTAAACATTTATATGGTGCTTTGAGGTTGGTAAAGCATATTATATTTTATGACACTTGAAGGAATTGAATTCTTTCCTCTTAACGTTCATAGCATTTTGTTCCTTTTATATAATACGTATTTATATACTATAATATAAGCTCCTTGAAGACAGGGATGATCCTTAAATCCTACTTTCATCAGTCCTACTCAGCACTCGTTACAATCTTGAGTGGATTGTCTATTACCTGGGTATTCAGGCATGATTACAAGAAGAGACTGATCTAGGATCAGTTACCAACAGTTGCTGGTAACAAGCTCACTACTTCAAGATATCAGAGTAGAGCAGAAAAGTCACTGACTTAGAGTTGGAGGATCTAGGATCAAATCTGAACTCTGATGCTTACTGTCTATGTGATCTTTGACAAGTCATGTTGCCTCCCTGGCCTTCTATTTCCTCATCTGTAAAATGAGTGGACTGATTTGCCTCTCAACTTGTGACATAACTATTTTTTAAAAAAACATAAAATAGAGAAAAGATATTTTCTTCCACATTCTACTTCCAGGAAAAGCTATACCTAAATTATTCCATGGAGGGTAAGGATGGGGAGCTGTTCTGTCTTGTTTTTAAAGATCTCCAGGGATAGCAATTCCTATAACTCCCTCAGGTAGCCTGTCAAGTGTTTAGCCACCCTTACAATCAAAAAATTCAATTCAGTAAACAATTGCTAAGTCCCTGCTGTATATCTCAGTTCCTTCATCTGTAAAATAAGGGAGCTAGATTTGATTTTAAGAGTTTAAATTTTTATGGTGCTTTATGGCTTACAAAGCACTTTCCTCACAATAATTTTGCGAGATAATAAGTAGTATTATTATTGGGACCGCAAGATGTCACAGTGGATAGAGCACTGAGTCAGGAAGAATTGAGTTCAAATCTAACCTCAGACACTTATTCACTATGTGACCCTGGGCAAGTCATTTAACCCTACTTGTCTCAGTTTCCTCATCTGTAAAAACAAACGAGCCAGAGAAAGAAATGGTGAACCACTCCAGCTTCTTTGCCAAGAAAACTCCAGATGGGATCACAAAGAATTGGATACAACTGAACAACAAAAAAATTATTATATTATGGGACCCATTTTATAGAAGAGGATATTGAAATTCAGAAAAATAATGAGACTTACCCAAAATCACAAAGGTAGCAAGGACTTCAACCAAGACTCAAACTTGGGTCTCCCAAATCCAGTACTTTCCATTAGATAACACTGCATTTAAAGACCCTTTAAACTATACCCTATGGGTAAAGGCACTATGTTGGCATTGGGGACATATAGGTGATATAAACATAGTTCTTGCCTTCACTGAACTAGTAGTTAGTACTAGTTAGAATATACGTAAAGGTCTAGCAGAGGTGAAAGAGAAGGAGAAGATTTAAGGAAGAATGATTAACTTCTAGGGGTAAATGACTATCAGAGAAGTCTTTATGAAAAAAGCAAGAGTTGAGCTAGGTCTTATTGGAAGAGAGGGATTTTAACAGCCAGTATTATGGGATAAGCCCATTCTAGGCTTGAAAGAGGAAGTGGGAAAGTCCTTGGAATCTGGAAAGTGTATGACTACCAAACAGTACGTAATTCAATTTAGCAAAAACCCAAGGAGGGTGAAGGGCAGGGCATGCAGTAAGACTGCAAAGGTAGATTGAAGTCAGACGTCGAAGGGCTTAGCTACTATTCTAATGATCTAAGAGCCCTTCTTCCCTCTGATTGTCTGGTTTCTTCTAGAACCTGTTTTAAGGAGGAGGCCCAGACCATAGATGCCTTTGTTTCTCTCTAGAACATACTCCTGACTTTAAGACTTTCTTTTCCATGTCTCCACCTCCCTTCTTTACATGTTACCTTACCTTATTAGAATGACAACGCCTTGAAAGCAGGAACTGTCTTTCTCTCTGCTTCTATTTGTATTCCCAGCCTGTAGAGCTGTTCCTAGCCCATAGTAACCACGCAATAAATGCTTGTTGACTTGGTAACTAATAGGTATGTGTTTTATTTAGTAAGCAATGTCAAGTCGCTGACAGTTTTGGAGCCAGTGAATTAGCCTGAGCAGAGTCATGGCTTAATGAAACTCCTTTGGCGGAACATGAAAGATAGATTGGAAAAAGAAGAGCTTAGAGACAGGGAAATCAATTATGATCAATTATTGTTTTAGTTGCCCATGAGAAAGATGAAAAGGTCTTAAAGTAGGTGAGAGCAATAGGATTGGAGAAGAGAGGCCATGATTCAATTCAGTAAGCATACATGAAGTACCTACTAATACACCTAATATCTATATAGCAATGTAAGATTTGTAAAGATGTATGTCCATGTGCACATTTATGGATACATATTTGTGTATAATGTCCTTTGATCCCCACAACAAACCTATGAGGTAGTTACTATTACTATCCCTGCTTCGCAGATGAGTAAACTGAGGCTACGTAACTTGTCCAGGTTCACATATCTAGTAAGTGTGTCTGATGGAATCTGAACCCAAATCTTCCTGACCCCCCAGCACTCTGTGACTCTTATGAGGCCTTTTCTTCTCATAAGGCCTAGCCCAACAGTAGGTAGATGGGCAAGATGGCCTCTCAAACTATACGTATACCATAATCTAAGGCAGGTGTTCTTAACCTTTTGTGCACCATATAGCAGTCTGGTAATACCTATGGACCCTTTCAAAGAATAGTGTTTTTAAATGTATGAAATAAACTCATAGAATTACAAATAAAACTAATTATATTGAAATATTGTTGCCAAAATCTCTTTTTTAAGTTATTAGACTTCCCCGTTCTAAAAGAAGAGCCCCATGCTTCTCCAGCAGTCTATCCACTAAACTCCCTCTCTACTTTCTCTGGTACTGTGTTTAGGGGCAGCTAGGTGGTAGAGTAGATAGAGCACCAGTGCAGGAGTCAGGAGGATCTAAGTTCAAATCTCACCTCAGGTACTTGACACTCACTAGCTCTGTGACCTTGAGCAAGTCATTTAACCCCAATTGCCTCATCCTGAGACATCTCCAGTCATCCTGATGAATATCTGGTCACTGGATTCAAATGGCTCTGGAGGAGAAGTGAGGCTGGTGACCTGCACAGCCCTCCCTCACTCAAAACAAAGTCAAATGCAAGTCATGTCATCATTTCTCTGATGTCATGGTCT
>JAQQSK010012821.1:0-11719 GCA_028658325.1 Potorous gilbertii | reverse complement strand
GTTTATATATGCATAATTAGGTTAATAGTTTTTATGTGTGCTCCCTTATGAATTAAAATGATTTACTAGGATTCTATTCTAAAATGTACAGATCAAAGTAGATGTTGAAAAATATTCTGGAAAAATAATTTTTAGATGCTCATAACTTTAGTTTTGAAACCAGATTTATCAATGAAACAAAACAAAAGTAAAACAAAATATTTTTCTGAGGTTTAAAGATAGAAACTTGAAAATTAAACCAACTTTTGGGTAAGGCTTATAGTATTTTTTTAAAAAGACTCATTTACCTATTCACAAGTGGTATAATGGAAATTCACTTTACTTTTTAAGAAGCAATAACTAACACATATTAGAATTGGAAAGAAGAGAAGACACATTAAATCCCAGCCAATAGCCTTTTGACAGAGTTCCTTTAAGGAACTGAACATACATTCATCCACATATATATACACATGTGTAAGTGTGTGTATATGTGTGTATTATATGCACATATGTACATATACACATCTATACTGCAAACTATGTGCACGTGCATTGTACAGTTATCCCTTCTGCATTATGACTTTCCCCATCATGGTTTCAATATATCACAGATCAGCATAAGAAATTAAATGGGAATACTTTGGAAGTTTTGTGGAAACTGCAAATGATGTGCAAAGGTAACACAAAAAAAGTTTAGAAACTCAAAAATGCATAAATATATCTATAGTATTGTATATGCATAAAATATAATTGTATATTTTATATTATATAGAATATGAAATTATAAATGCATAAAATATATGTATAGTATTATATAATATCAACCAGAATATCAACCAATAATAAGATACTGTAAATACCCTATAAAAGAAAAATTTAGGCTTCTTCTCTGGCATGAAAAGAGGGTCAAAAAATTTTATGTGGCTTTTCCACATAATTTTACATGGATTTTCCAGATGATGAACATACTGTATCCCTAACCCCTACAGGATGGAAGGAATAACTGTATATGTATTTATGTATATTGTGTGTGTGTATATATATATATATATATATGTGTGTGTGTGTGTGTGTGTGTGTACATATACATATATACATATGTGTTTATCTGTATATCATATATAGGTAGATGGGTGGATGGATGGATGGGAGGGTGGATGAATAGATAGACAGACAGATGGAAGGACAAACAGATAGCTTTTAACAAAAGCTATTAGTTTCTATCTGGGTATTTGCTTGCTAATTTGGTGACAAGCACACTTCTTATCGTCATCTACTATTGCAGGTTTGTTAAGGATATGCTCCTGCTCCAACAAAGTTTTTGAAGGACATTGTAAAACTGCAGTGCAGAGCGTATGATAAATGGCTAAACTAAAATGCACATTGATTGAACTTGCAGCATCGCTCCAGACATGCAGGTAGACTGAGCAAATGGGTTAGTCTCCAAGTGCCCTCTGCTGTTCAGCTAGGTAGCTGCAGTTCTAAGCAGCCAGGAGTCTCCAAGTTCTTCATTAAAAGCCTCAATTAAAATAACGTTCAATCAATAGATTTAATTCTGATGTTTCATTCACCATGGACCTGTAAAAAAGCAGTTTACAACTTCCTGACTGGGGGAGTGGAGCAAGCACCTCATTCTTGAGAGAACGATATGTGTCTTTTCCTGTTGCCATAGGAGCTGGGGCTGGCCACAGACCAACTCTCCCACGATAATGCCTTAACTTGGAGGTCCTCCAGCACTAACTGGTGGGAACTGGCCCAGGTTTCTGCCAGTTTCAACGCAGAGGAGTTGATATTTGCTTTGTTTCGTTTTGTTTTCAAATGGAAGTAGAAGGACTTCTTTTGCACATCTGAACTTAGAGACAGAGACCTGAATTTAGATCCTGCCCCTGACACTTAGCTGCTCACTTAACTTTGAGCAAGTTAAACTAAAATATCTCTTTTGGCACTTTATCTTAGTTAAAAGGTTCCTAGAGAAGACCTAATTCTTTAAGTTTCATTTCCAATCTAAAGGAAATTCTTACCATTCAAGTAACTCTTGACTTCTTTACCCACCCTCTTCACCCCCCACCACCACCTGTAATTTTGCTGGCATAGGGAACTCCTAAAGAGGAAACTCCTTCTACCAATGTAGACCATCAACTGTTTGGTGATTTATGATCCTAGAGAACTGATGAGGACCTTAAGAAGTCAGGTGACTTGACCAGAGTCATACAGCCAAGTTGTGCCAGGGGCAGAATCTAAACTTAGGTCTGGAGCAGCTAGAACTTGAAGTCAGATTCTACCTCATAAACTTACTAGCTGTGTGACTCTAAGCAAGTCACTTCACCTCTCTGTGCCTCAGTTTCTTCATTTGTAAAAAAAACGGAGATTGATAATAGCATCTGCCACATGGGGCTGTTGTGAGGGACCAAACAACATACGCAAGCTTTTGGCCAGCCTTAAAGAACTTTGTACGGGCAAGTTGCTATTATTAGGACTACTACCATCAATATTTCTTAATGTAACTATTATTCATTATCATGACCCATTGCTACTATTTGTCATCATTGTTACTACTGCTACTCATCATCATCTTCTTTATTCTGAGGCTGACTCTCTCTGCAACGCCCTCTAGCCCTGTGTTTCTAAGACAGCTGCTCTAAGTGAGACTTTGTCAAACAGTAAGCTTGCAACACAACCCACCTTCTTTCAATGATTTTTCATCCTAATTCTCTATCATACATCTAACAGGTAATCCATGAATTACAGAGACCTGCTCTTTGTCCTCTTTCTCCCTGTGTGAATTGGACCAAACTCAGAATACTGAAATGGTATAGTTCTTGTGGTAAAGAATCTGCTGAGGAAGTGTTCGTCTTTACTATTACACCCCCAAACCTTACACTTTTGATCCACCTAGAGATATTGAGGCGTTTGGAAATTTTAAGACGGGATTTTATTCACGTTCTCTTTTTTTCTTGCAAAAAGGAACATTTCCCAAATGACCAGAATGGTGAGGATTTCTCTGCAATGACTGACTTATAGCAAACCTCCTGGATCCTGAGCAGGCTAAGTAGGGCCTTCCATGCTTAGCATACACCTGGATTTTTATGACCTGAATAGCTTTGGTGAACCATAGCATCTCAGGCTTGTGATTTGTCATTTTTGTCATTCATTTGTCATGTTCCTGGTTTGTCATTTGTGAAATTGGAATGATGAGTCAGTGTGAGCTGCAACTTTCCATTCGTGGTTCCTTAAAAACAGCAGAACCATGAAACCCACAGCAGATTAAACAGGAGAAACCAAGACTGCAGGCATCAGTTCTATTCCTTGATTCTTTAAAAGCCCTGTGCTTACTCCCTTCAGCTCTTTCCTTTAGAAAGATTGTCTTTTTTTGCTTTCTGCTTGTCCTTCCATCTTTGTGAAATCTTATATTGCTACTTTTGAAAAGATTTCCCTATCTGGAGCTAAAATCATTAGTCTTTGAAGAAACTTTCCTGTAATTGAAGAATGACTTCTTGACCTTGGGTGCAGAAATAGGAAGCTGAATCCTTGAAAGAAGGGCTTTTCTGTGAGGATATAGATAGCAAAAATACTGAAAGCAAAGCTATACTTTTATATATATATATGTATATATATAATATATATATATACACACATTATGTGTACAGAATCCTATTTAAGGTCATATTAAATCACAAATCAAGAGAAAGAGAAGTGATCCCTAGGCTTTAGAATGACCCAGGAAACTGAGATTCAAAACCTTATTCTATGTCTGGGATGGAGGAAGTAACTGAATGTTATATGTTGAAGTATTCTTTCTATAGGTCTTCTATCAAGATTATCCCCTGAAATATGGGATCAGAACAATATACTTTTATACATTGAAATATGAATAATTAATGACAGTACCATCTATACCTTCTGCTAGATACATGCTCCCATGGCCAGAGATACATGCATCCACATATCTGTGATTTAAGTTGTATATATGTGACTACAAAACACCTGATCACTTCAGTCAAAATTTCAAAAGGGCAGCCTTCTCTTTTCTCAAGAATATTTTCACTGGGATGCTACCATTGATCAAACTGACTGTTTCCATAAAAATTTGCTTATGGGTGATTGCTAGTGAGTGTAGACACAGTCTCATCTCCAGACATCACTGATAACTCATTGGCCTCATCTAACTAGGGATCACATTCATCTCCTTATGGATTGATAGGTTTAGCCATGATTATATTTCCTTTATACACTGTCTTAGATATGGAAGAAAGATTTCACAAGCAGGCAAAATATGCATACAGATATGTATGTAGTTCAATCAAATAATTTTCCTTTGTTCTTCTTTCTGTACTATGATAGCTTCCTTCCCTCCTCCCCCCTTCCACTTTTGGCTCCCCAACAGAATGTAAGCTCCTTCGAGGCAGACACTATCTTTCTTTTTGCTTGTATTTGTATCCCCAGTACTTAACACAGTGCCTAGCACACAGTAAATGCTTAATAAATGCTTGTTGACTTAGCTGATTTGACTTTCCTTTCCTGCTTACACGTACCAGGCAATTTTCACATTATGTGTTGGAAAGAATAAATCACAATATGAGCTGAAAGGTGACTCTAAATCCTTTAGTGAATTTCTATGTGTTACTGCACAACTGGATTTTGGCATTGACAAACTTCAAAAAAAGTAATGATAAATGAACATACCCCTTAATTTATTTTTGTATAATAAGCTAGAAAGTTCAATTGAGCCTCTGAGGATAAAAATAGTGATCATAGTGAAAGATGCTTTAGTTGCAAATAGATTAGAAAGACAAATTTAAATAAACAAAATTTTCCAAGAGTGGTTCAATTTTAGTAACTTGAATTTCTACTACATAAATCAAAATGGCAAGCAGGGTTTGACCTCCATTCAAAGTTTCTGTACTTTGTTTTATGCTGAGATTATATTTTCAAGTGTCATTTTTAAATTGTCTACGTTGTATTTCATATGTTGCAATTTAGTACTATTTGTGATTCCTGTTTATGCCATATCCCTCAAAGAAGTACTATAAACTTATGAATCTGTATCCTAGGCACATTCTTATCCTCTGACTGGGATGATCTCTTAAATTTCACATGATCTAGTTTCTTATCTAGAGCAAGTAAATGATAGTGTTGACTGAAAGGACACTCGAAATCCTATAGTGTTCTGACATATTGTCTACAATGGCCAACTTCCAGTGTCTCCACTAATGGGGTTTCAGCTTTGAAATTCCTTTTTCTTTAAATCAGTGATATTTAAACAAGCACATTTGAAAGCTCACTTAGTCCAGAATAATTGAAGATCTTTCTGTTTTAACAAAGCTCTTTCCATTGGAAAATGTCACCTTTGGGAAGGATCTATTTGCATTAAGATTGCCTAAAGTTTACCAAGAGCTCTGCATTGGGTACTTTGTCATCCCCCATAGCTGCTCTGAGTGGTTTTCCTTGTGTTTCTTTTATAGATCCCCTATGCAGCCAGCTTGATCAGGAAAGAGAAGCTTGGTACGCATCTGAGCAAAAGCTAAAAGGTGAGAGTCACAAGGAGAGAGTCTTTTGGAAATCTGATCTATCAGTGATTGTAATTGCTCCTTATTGATGCATTACTAAGTCAAGGGCAATGAAAAAGTTCCATCTGTATTTTTTTTTTAAATGTCTTGATGTACTTGGCCTCCACTGTGTAGTATATGCTGAAATGAAAGTTTGGCACCAGTCATGTGCCGCTTCTGAATTTCCTGGTAAGGTATTGAAAATAAGGGAGTTACCTTTTCAATCTGCAAAATAGATCCCTATTCTTCTTTAATGGTGTGATGGAATTTTATGCCATGGTATTTATGCTATGTCCTTCCTCAACCTACTAAGGAAAAGATATGGGCATTCTGATGTGTTTCGTAGTATCAATGATAGATACCTCCTGAAGACCCCAATACCCCTCTCTTCCAAGGAAAAACAGCACCACAACACTGTCCCTTTAAGACACATCACCTCTTTATTCTAAGAGACATAGTAGCTCACAAATGTCTCTCATGTCTGCAGAAATTTTCCCCAGCACATATATGTCCTTTGCAATAAGAAATAATGGAGACTATACTACCAAACACAAGCAATGGCTACTTGGCCTCCCTCTGAATTGGGCCCAAGGCTACATTTGATTGACTCTATCTCCTTAATTGCCCTAGAAAAGACAACAACTTCTCAACATCATGGGCATCTTAAGGCACAAAAAACCCTGAATTACTAGTTGTAAAATGCTACTATAAAAAGATGTATGCATTTATTGGTTTGTTTGGAAGAAGAGGTATATATCCAAGGACAGGCCTAGAGAAAATGCAGGGAATGTGATGGACACCCCTTCCTTCTGAGGGAATACCTTAGGATGACCCAGGCACACTGACTTGTGGAATCCTTGAAACTGAGAAGAAGCTCAGACCTTAGAAAAAGTAGATACTGAATTAAACCTTGTGAGAATAAAAATAGAAATTATAGTGACAGATAGCTTAGCTGAAAATAGCTTAGACAGGGGAATTTAAATGTTCTAAATGGTCTAAGAGCAGCTCAGTTTGGATTTTCACATCATAAATAAAATAACAAAATAGGTGGGCTTCCATTCAAAGCGTCAGTATTTGGAAGCACTTTTCTATTAATACTAGTAACCAGCTGGAATTGCTCCTTATATCTGAGGGCTTCCTTTTCTCACAGTTTGGTTCATTACCATTTGAATAACACTGCTCATTACTTTCCTTGGGAAAATATTTAAGAATCCAATAGGATTCATTGTAGAAAAGTATTTTGTTATTCCAAATTTTTATGGAATCACAGAATCTAAATTGAAAGTAATTCAGAGGTCCAGGTAAATGTGAACTAGAACTGAAATCGCCTAGATGGCTTTCCCAACAATTGGCCAGTCAGCCTCTCTTTGAAGATGTCTAATGATAGAAAACTCATCACTTCTCAAAGTAGAGAACTTCAAATGTTAAGCAATTTTTCCTTATAATAAGCTAAAATAAAATCTGCATTCTCTCTACAATTTTTGTCTATTGACCTAGGTCTGTATCTGAAACCCGAGCCAAACCAGTCAAATCCCTCTTCCCTCTCTCCCATAGTTCTTCAAATACTTAGAGATAGTTATATCATGTCATTCTCTGACTTCTTCCCCAATCCCTTCATCCTCGCCCCCTCCCCACATACAAGAACACACAAGGATTCTCTCCTTCAGACTATTCCTTCAACTAATGCTTAAATGGTATGATTTCAAGTCCCCTTACCATCAGTCAAGCACCTATGTTACAGATACTGTCCTAGGCACTGGGCATATAAAGACCAAAAAAAAGAAAAGAAACAATCCTCTCAGGAATCTTGCAACCCATCAGAAAAGAAAACACATATATTCACAAATATATGTAGAGGAACCGTGGCAGAGGGAACAGAAAGCCATCCATCCTCAAAGCCAGAAAGTACTGGGTTCAAATCTCCTATCTGACAAATATTGGTTGTATGACCTCAGGCAAGTCATGTAACCTGTTTTTGCTCTAGAACAGAGGTGTCAAATATGAGGCCATAACACTCCCAAGTGTGGCCTGAGACAAATTAAAAGGTAATTTGGAAATATTCAACAAGATAAAAATACAATAAAACATAGCTAACATTATATTTTAAAACCAAGGCAATATGTGGCCAATATGGTCTTTGTGTATAGATTACTGACCCCTGTTTCTATTTGAATTTGATGACTGGTCTAGGCAATTCTCTTAACCTATAAGTTGTAGAGAGAGTGATATGTTACATTGTAAGAGTTTATTCACCTGGGAGTTCTCTATATCAGTGGAATCACAATTTCAGTCTTTATCCCTTTATCTGTATATAAAGAAAAAAATATGCAGAATAAATTTAAAGCAAATACAAAAGAGCTAGTAAATGAGTGCACTATCAGTCAGAGAATCAGAAAAGATATTAGGTAGAAGTGGAGCTTGAGCTATGTCTTAAAGTAACCAGTGAATCTAAAAAGTAGTCAAGGAGTGAGTATATTCTAGGCCAAGGCATGGAAACAGAAAATGGGAGCACCATGTGTGAACAACAGAGAGAAGGTCAGTGTGCCTGAACTATAGAGTGCAAGAAGGAGAAAAATGTAAAATTAGGCTAGAATAATAGGCTAAGGCCAAGTTGGGAAGCTCTTTAAAAACTAGAGGCGTTACATTTTATCCTAGTGGCAATAGGGAGCTTCTAGAGTTTATTGAATAATATAGTTAGATATTTTCTCAAGGAAAATCATTTTGGAAACTGTGTTGAGGCTGGGTTGAAGTAGAAAGAAATTTGAGGCCGAAAAACCAATTAGTAAGGTAATGCAACAGTCCAGGTGAGAGGCACTTGAACCAAGATAATAGCCATATGGGTAGAGAAAAGAGTCTGACGTGGAAAGTGCTGTTAAGGTAAAAATAGCAAGATTTAGCAAATGATTGTCTTATGGAGTAAGGAAGAGTGAGAATAAATCAGAGGTTGCCAACCAGATGAACTGAAAGAATGGTGGTACACTCTACACAAATAGGGAAGTTAAATAGAGGAGAATGTTTAGAGGGAAAGATAATTAATTCTGTTTTGGACATATTGAGTTTGAGATGTCTCTGGTACAATGTGCAGTATGAAATGTCCAGTAGGCAGCCTGTGATGCCAGACTTGAGTTTGGGAGAGACTAGGACTGGGAGGTTAACTCTATGAGTCACCTATATAAAGATGTTTATTATTAAACACAAGGGAACCAATGAGGTCACCAAAACAAAAGAGGCAGGGCCCAGAGCAGAGTTTTGGGTTAAACCCACAGTTATAAGGTGTGATGCAGCAAAGAGAGCTTAGAAAGAGTATTCAGATAGGTAGAAGTAGAACCAAAAGACATGAAGACCCAGGTAGGAAAGAGTATCCAGGAGGAAAGGGTGGTCAATATTATCAAGTATAGCAGAGGGTTTGAAAAGGATGAGAACTGAGAAAAGATCATCTAATTTCATAGTTTAAAGATTATTAGAAACTTTGGAGAGAGAAGTCTCAATCAAGTGATGAGGTTGGAGGCCGGATTTCAAAAAGGGAAGGCAATGGATGTAGATGTTTTTACTAGAAGTTTGGCTGAGAAAGGAGTGATGTAAGATAATAGTTCGGGGGAATCATAGAATCTAGTGAAGTTTTTTTAAGAATGGGGAAGATGGGCTTGTTTGGAAAAAAGTAGGAAAGGAAGTAGTATATATAAGTAGTAGATAAGAAGGGATTGAAGATTGGAGGAGTAAGAATTGCTAAGGGGGCAGCAGAGAAGTGACATGATCACACCCATATTTTAGAAATATTTATTTGGCAGTTTTGTGGTGGTTATATTGGAGATGTGAGAGACTAGAATTAGGGAGACCAGTTAGGAGTCTAGTATAATAACCTAGATGACAGGTAACCTCGGGAACTGGTCATGTGAATGGAGAAAATGTGATAGGTACAAGGGGGTGATAGAACTGATCCAACTTAATGACTGATTGGATATGGAAGATGGGTAAGAGAGAAGAATAAAACCTGGTATGGGAACTTGAGTGAGTGAAAGATTGATAGTACCTTCCACATACATAGAAAGTTTTGAGGAGAGGAGGAATTTATCAATCAATAAGCATTTATTAAGTATTGACTATGTGCTAGGTGCTACATGAGGATTAAAAAAAAAAAGCAAAGTGGCCCCTGCCCTCAAAGAGCTTACTTTGTAAGTGGGAAGAAGACACGCATACATACACAGTGTCTAAAGGACAACTTTCAACGCAGGACTGGAGTTCAAGAGAGATTAAACCTGCTTAGCTTTTGATCAAACGCAATAATGTAACAAAGTACTTTGCAAACCTAATATGTTATATGTTATCTATTATTGTTTCTGTGCCTCGGTTTCCTCCTTCATAAATATGGAGAAAATGATCCTTGTATTACATAACTCACAGGGACTGGAACCACTGAACAACCACAATGTCTAAGGCACCAAGCACCAAGGCAACGCAAAAATGAGAAAAATGACACAATCCCTGTCCTCAAGAAACGTCCTTTACATTTTGAACATCCAACACTGAACTTAGCCACGGGACCCTGGATGAGTCCCTTAACCTCTCAGTGTCTCAGTTTTCTCATGCATATTATGGGGATAACAGTAGTACAAACCTGTCTCACAGGGTTGTTGTAAGGATCAAATGAGTTCACCTAGGTAAGGTTTTATAAACCTGAAAGTGTTATAAAAATATTATTATTAGTGTTAATAAAATTAAAGAAAATTTAATTTAGAGAATATTAACAATAATAATTCTGTTGTATATCATATTGCATGTCTCTCCTGACTTCTCTTATCCACATATAATTCCTTGGGTATCATTTTCATCCTCATTCTGACTCTGGACGTATTGAAGCACTGAAAAGGTTAGAAGTGACTTCCAAGCCAGATGGCAAAAGGAGGAATAGGACTTAGAGCTTGGGACTTTGCCTGATAGACATAAACTCCTTGGAAAGGAAGACTGTTTCATTTTTTTGTCTTTGTACATCCCCGGGGCCTCGCACATAGTAGGCACTAGCACAGCAACTAGCACATAGTAGGTATTTAATAAATAATGTTGGCTGGTTTTGTCAGTCTTAAAGATTCATAATTATTGCTACTGCTTTTCCTTCAGACTCTTTTTCTTCTGTGATTTTGCAGCAGAGATGCTTAGATCACAGAATCTTAAGTCCCATTTTATTCTAGGAAAACTCTAATTGTTTGGCCTTTTCTTTATCTTAAAGTTAAATTTGTCTTTTGCAACTTATCATTTAACTTGAAAAGGATTTATTTATTAACTTCCTCTGTATACAATCCTTGTGACAGGCACTGGAGAAACAAATACAGAAATGACTGACCAGCGCTTGCCTTCCAGGATTTCATATTCTATTTGGGGACGCCACAAGTAAGGGGCCTCAGCTTCCCCATCTAGCACCTGTCTCACCGGGTTGTAAAATGGAGGTTGGACCAGAACAGGGGTTCTTGATTTTGTGTGTAATGGACCCGTTGACGCTACAGGGAGACAGCTCAGGATTGAGGACAGCTTTCCATAAAGGGTGTCATTCATTCTATTTGTACTTCCCTATTTATGGTTCATGAGGCTTGCTCTGGTCTATGCATTCAAGCAGTATTCCTTAATCTCACTTCAGGAAGTTTCTTCTTCATTACCATAGGCCAGGCTTTCACTAACAAAGCGAAATGGATGATTAAGGCAATTACTGGATCAATTCAAGAAGAAAGAGGAGGCAATGTAATAAGGCAGAAAGAACATTGATTCTGAAGTCAGAGGACCTGGAATCAAATACCCAGTACTCAATACTTAGTACAGCCATGACCTGGGGCAAATTCATTTAACCTCCCTGGGCTTCAGTTTCCTTATTTGTAAACTGATAAACTGATGAATAGTTTTTGTACATACACACTCAGAAACATGCACACACATATGTACATGCACATACACACATATGCATACATATATGTACTCATATACCCACAATATGTCACTAGGAGCAATACTGGAATATACTCTAGATCAATCCGAGAGAATTATCTTGGCCTTTGAGATCTCTCCCAGCTCTAGATCTATGAACCTATGAAGTACTGACCCAAAATATCAGTAATGGAAAAAGCATTGGCCTGGGAGTCAGGAACCCTGGGGTTAAGTCTCAGTCTATGACTTGCTGGCTCTGGGATCATACTTAAATTTGGAAG
>JAQQSK010012820.1:0-11720 GCA_028658325.1 Potorous gilbertii | reverse complement strand
AAGTTAGAAGAAAATCAGGAAATTGGTGGGGAGGTGGTGGAATTTATAGCAATTCCCTGATAAAGGTCTCATTTCTCAAATATATAGGGAGCTAAGCCAAATTTATAAAAATAAGGGCCATTTCCCAATTGACAAATGACCAAATGATATGAATAGGCAGGTTTCAGAAGAATTCATATGCTATCAATAGCATATGAAAAAATGTTCTTAATCACTAATAATTAAAAAGATACAAATTAAAAACAACTGTAAGGTGCTCATCAGGCTGCCCGTCATGACCAAAAAGGAAAATGACAAATGCTGGAGGAGATGCAGAAAAACAGCTACCCTATGGTACCTTTGGCAGAATTGCGAACGGGCCTACCCATTTTAGAGAAAAATTTGGAACTATGTCCAAAGGGCTAACAAGCTATGCACATCATCTGGACCTAGCACTACTAGGTCTGTATCTCAAAGAAATAAAAGAAAAAGGTCCTATAACAACAAAATCATTTTTAGCAATTCTATGGTTTAAAAGAATTGGAAAATGAGAGAATCCCCATCAATTGGGGAATAGATGAACAAGTTGTGGTATGTGATAGTGATAGAACAGGGGTAAGGAATCTGTGACCTTGAGGTCATATGTGGTCCCCTAGGTCTTCAAGTATGGCCCTTTGACTAAATCCAGACTTCATAAAACAAATCCCCTTAATAAAAGAATTTGTTCTGTAAAACTTAGACTCAGTCAAAAGAATTCACCCAAGGACCTAGAAAGACATATGTGGCCTGGAAGTTGTAGATTTTTCCACTCCTGTAGATAGAATATTGTTTTACTGCGTGAAATGATGAAGGGGGTGGTTTCAGAAACACCTAGGAAGACTTACATGAACTAACGCAAAGTATAGTAGGCAGAACCAGGAGAACATTGTACACAGGAACAGTAACATTGTAACAATAATCAACTGTGAAAGACAGCTACTCTAATAGTGCAAAGAACTCATGAAGAAAAATACTGTCCGCTTCAGAGAGAGAACTGCTAAACTTGTAAGTGCAAATTAAAGCATATTTTTTCACTTTATTTTTCTTGCTTCTTTTTGCAACATGGCTAAAAAATGGACACATGTTTTACATGACATCATATGTATAAAGGGTATCATATTCTTTGCTTTCTCAACAGGTAGTATTGGACTGGAGAAAGGGAGAGAATTTGGAATTGATTAAAATATACATGTTTAAAAATGGGAAAATAATATGATATAAAACGGTTATGTTTTCCAATTCTTAATTCAACATTCCTTCTACTACGTAACGCTTTTTCTTGGGGTTAGAGGTCCGAAGGATAAGATGGGAATGGGCCTTAGAAACTAAGGAATAAAATCAATAATGGCATCTTCTATACTAATATAAATAAGAATCAACAAAAAAAATGAATGAGATTAGATGTGATCCCCACTTAAAATTCAATTTCAAAATGATTCACAGTTTGGGGCTCCCATATGGGAGAATACATCACAAAAGAATTAATGGAGATTAAGCTATAATCTTGGCAGGCACAACCCATCAAAAGATAATGTTACAGCAAAAGAAGTAAAAGAAAGGAAGTATTCTCTATCATATTTACTGGCTGCTATACAAAGACTAGCAAAGAATACTGTGAAACGACGTAACTTTCCCATATCTTTAGACAAAAATATCCCTAAACTAAGGAAGTATAACTCACCAAGCTATATTAGCTACAAGTAAAGATACTTTTGGCAACATCTAGTTTCCTTTTTATGACATCTTGTTTTTGAAACAATTTTCTAATGTTGTTTCCTTGATTAGACTTATCATTCAGAAACAGAGCATCCTGTGAACCTGGTAAGTCATGATTCTCTGGTAAGGTTTTCTAAAAAAAATCAAAAATTCACATTCTGATTCAGAAAGCTGACATTAAACTCAGACTCCAATCACCCTAGTAAAATCAAGCTACATGAAATCTGAAAAGCTGAGGTCCAGGTTATTTGATCCTTTCTTCCCATATGGATTAGCTTCCAGAAGACTGGACTCCCCCAGAAGTTATGTTTCCAGTCCCTGAGGAAGTTAATCTACTCAGTTCTGGAATGTAGAGGTATTAGGGTACGCTAGGGTAGAGATGTTCTAGTTTCTAAGTGAGTCAAATTCACCTGGTTCACCTACTTTACCACCCATCTTAGGAGCCATCATATTTTTCATTTCATATTCTAGGAGCAGTAATAAAATCAGTATTGTCATTGGTCTTATAAGAAGTATATCAATCTGCTGTCCTATGGATCAATTCATGTTCATGGGCAGACCAGCATTCCCTTTTCTGGCCACCTCTATACCATATTTGTTGTCTCCTTCACTAGAATAAAAAGTTTCTTGAGGAAAATAAATGTTTCAAATTTGTTTTCTAATAGCTTAGAATGCACAGAATGAATATTTTATAAATGATTTTTCATTTATTCTTTCATGGTGATCTCATGGATCCTGCCAGGAGTCCCAGCTTTAAACATCCAACTCAGCTTACCCTTTCAAAGTTTAATATTACATTTTGTTATGAAGAACCCTCCAGTTCTTCTTTTGGCAATCTAATCTAGTTACCTCTCCCCAATAGCTATACATCACTAAAGATCATATCTATTTCTCTTCTGCGTTATTCATAAATTTTGCTTTCTCTCTGCACAATGCGTTGTTCAGTCAAAGAAAATATACAAGGATAAAAGTATATTTAGGGAATCAGGGAGAAAAATTCTTCAGCCTTCCTCACCTCTGGTCATCATTAAAATGAGCTTTCTGGTCCTCCAATCTAAATGCATCAAGTGTAATGAAGACGTTTCTTAAACATTGCATGTGCTACAACCAAGCACTACCTGCTTCGATGACCAAGACCCAGACACAAAGGAATATAAAACAATCAAAATCCCAAAGATTCAGAGGACAACATCTGGAGGAGGACCCTTGTTCTCAATAGTGCTTCATCACAAACAATGAAGAAAAACAAACAAGGCTAAGCAGAAAAGGCAAATCTCATTAGAGAGTAGAAGATTCCCAAACGCAGGCTAGCAAGCATGGCCAAGAAAATTCAATTAAATGGAATTAGTTGTGATCCTGCCTGGAGCATGAGACAGAAATGAACTGACAAACAGCATATCTGATACATACTTTCCAGAAGACTCAGATAAAAAAGTGAACAAATTAATCTGCACATAAACAAACATTCGAACCCTTGATGAATCAATGACAGAGAATATATAGCTCTCACTTTTCAGCGACCAGGAAATTTCTCAGGCAGTAGAGGTATCACACACAGATACAGGTACTGGGAGTGGGGCGTGGAGAAGCAGAGGATCAGATTTAGAGCTCCAAGGGATCTTAAGAGATCACTGAAGACAATTTCTAACAATGTGAAAATGCTGTGCCATCCCCAAAGAAGGACTACTCAATCACTTGCCATTCTGGGAAGCTCCTTACTCCCCAAAGCAGAGCATTCCATCAATGGATAAGGCTAGTTATTTGTACTGAAGCAAAATATGCATTCTTATATAATTTCAACCATTCTTTTGCTTTACTTCTGCTCTCTGGAACAAAAACAAGCTCAATTTTTTCTACAAATACTTGAACATAACAATCATATTTCTATTAATCTCTTCTCTAGTTTAGATAGGATAAGGACTGCACCTGTGATTTCATGAGTGTAGGGAATTCCTGGATGGGGAAACTGTCTCTACTAATGTAAGTCAGACACTTATCTGCAATTTATTATCTTAAAGAGTTACAATTGTGATGTAATATTCATCTTCTATACCTTTATACTGATTAACATAGGTCTGTATATATTCTTGATATTTAATAAATGCCTGTGGAATGAAATGCCCCTTATCACATTCATTACTGTGTGGACCATGTTTTTTTCTTTTCAAAATACTTGTCTGCCCTCATAAAGATAGAAGCTTAAAGTCCAGAAATCAACTAATATGCCAGATATAATTATGTACCCTATTCAAAATGTACAATGGAAACATCAATAACAAAACAGTTACTGTCCTACATTCATAGACATTTGATGGCTTATCTAATCATGGAACTTCAGAACATCCAGTTTAATCTAAACACAAAAAAGAATCTCCACAACAACATACCTGACAGGTGGCCATGTGGACCATTTAAAGGCCAACAATGAGAGAGAAAAGCACCATTTCTCACCTCAGTACAGTTGTAATTGTTAGGAAATTGATTTTCAAATTCTTGCTGTTTCTAGACCTTACTCTAACTTCTGTCATCTATGCTAGATGAAACAAAGCTAATCTCTCCTTCTGCAAACAGCTCTTTAAATACTTGGTATCAGTTATCATGCCCATTGATCTTCTCTTTTCCAGGTTAACCATCCACAATTCCTTTAAATATTTTTCATATGCATGGATTTGAGGCCTTTACCTTTTCTGGTTGACTTCCTCTGGATGTTCTCCAGCTTATAAATGTCATTCTTAAACTGTGGCCACCAGAAATAAATACAGTATTCCAGATGTACTCTGGTGAGGGCAAAGTACAACAGGACAGATACCCACTTATTCCTGGAATCCATGACTCTTGCAGCCTAAGCTCTCTTTAGCCCTGTTAGCTATCACGTCACACTATTAAATTGAGCTTTTAATCCATCAAAATCACTTAAATATGCATGTCTCCACCATTATATATTCATCAAGTTAACTTTTTGATGCATTGGTGAGATTAATTTATCCCTATTAATTGAATTTTATTGAAAGGAGGGCAATACTCCAGTCTACCATAATCATTTTTTGGATTTGATTCTGTCATGTATTACGTTAGATTAATATAAAGATGTATAAAATATATATAAAGGCATGTCACTTCTGAATAAAAAAATTATTCATAACAAAGAAAAACTGCCATACTTCAAGCATACTGGTCTGTGCTTTCATCACATCAACATTTTATCATTAGCTGAATCAATGAGAGGATGACTGGTTTTCCTTGATATTTCTGTAGGAGTAGCAAAGGTGAAAAGAGGGATTCTGAGATTAAGATCCTTGTTTCTCACCATATGAGAGTTCCAAATGAGCATGCTTCTGGGACTCATAGAAGTAGAGACACTGAAAATACTTTTTAGCAGACTAGGGCAATTACGAGGAATGTCTAATAACAGGCACTGACTTGAATAGGAGAATCCTTCCCACTTACATTCCAAGATGTCTCTGGTGGTTAAGCATTACATCTGTACAGAAGTATCATGAATTCAACAACCAGTTGCAAGAATGGGGGAAATGGTGACCAAGAACTTATGCCAGCATGAGGCCTTAAAGTTTTCAAAATACTTTACCTACATGATTTCACTGGGCCTCCTCATTATAAATGAAGAGATAATTTTCTCATACTTCTGGGAATAAACTCAAAATTTGAAAAAAATACCATTAAATCATATTACACGAGGTGGCACAGTGGATAGAGCTGTGGACAAAGAGTCAGGAAGATCTAGGTTCATTTCTGGCCTCAAATACAAACTAGCTGTGTGACTGTAGGCAAGTCATTTAATCCTACATGCCTCAGTTCTTCATCTGTAAAATGAGCTGGAAAAAGAAATGGCAAGCGACCAAGAAAACCCTAGAAAGAGTCAGATGCAACTGGAATGACTGAACAAGAACATTACACAAATTTACCTCTACATACAGTATCTCAAGCATTCTGGTCCCAAAATATTTTCCTAATCTGCGTAAGTCAACTGCAGAAATTTTTTGTCATCTAGTGTAGGAATAACATATATACACACGCAAACATGGACAGAGAAGAAACATGATTGTTCTAGCATTCATAAATAAATTTGATGGACTAAATCTCATCCCATATTAATAAAGTTTATTGTATTCACCCATTAATTTTACATAAAAATGCTATCTATCATGGTCCTTTAAAAATGTGGAAGGAGGGAAATTCATTTAGTAGGGAGGGCATAACATTGAAACCTACCTTCTCTTTTTTCTATTTCTGTAACATTCAACTCTGTTTCCAAGAATATCCTACAGAGGACGGTAGTAATACACAAGCAGTGGGACAAAGTGGTCCTTAACCAAAATATTTTCACAAGTTAGACACATAAAACATCCGGAAAATAATGTACATGAGTAGAGGGTAGCATGATATATCTGTGAGAAATATTTCTAATTTCTTTTGTCCATAGAGTCCCGTTCAAGAAAACAAAGTGTTGTGGATCTATGTTGACAGAGGATGTTTCTTTACCTGAGATTTTCTTCTACCAATGAAACCAACAGGTTCAGTCTTTATTCTTATTTACTATTTGGAATTCAGAAGGCAGAATCAGGAGCCATGAAGAGGTGTTTCCCCCAAAAATGCAAATTTAGACTTAATGTCAGAAAAAAACAAAACAAAGCAAAAAACTTCATCCGAAAGTTAAATGGGATGCCTCAAGAAGTGGTGGTTTCCCCTACCTTGGAGGTTTTCAAGCAGGGGCTGTTCAATTACTTGTAAGGTATGTTATACTAGGGAGCCCTTTCATGTATGCATTAGGCTAGATAGTCTGATAAGAAAAACTAATTATCTCAAGTGATAGGTCACTGTCAATGAAATAATTTTAAAACAATGTACATTTATATAACTTAACTAATTCTTCTTTAATACTTGTCAGCTCTAGAATTTCTAATGAATCTTATTCCAAATGTATCATTTTTATAAAGATACTATTTCAGGGATCAACAACAGCCCCAGTTTACCCAAGTATTTCAGTGGGGTGAAAGGTTGCCTCATTTTCAAATTTGTGCTAAAACTTTTGTTTCTTTTCCTCACCCTTCCATATATTACAGTGAGGCAATTAATTATATTTTTAACTATTCTCAAACTTGAAAAAATTTGCCCAGGATAAAAGTTACTATAGGTCATTTCAATGACCAACAGGGATTCAGTGGAAGGCTATGCTTTGGACTGTATGGTTGGCTGTAAAGTAGGAATTATCAAGAGTCTAAATAGACAAGATCACAGCTACCTTGTACAATCAATCTTCTTTCACAGATTTCTTTTGTCATCATATTTCTAGTTACGTACTAAGCACTTACCAAATTCTCATTAGCTATCTTTGGCCAAGTTCTACTTAGGCTCTTAAGAGATAGAAAGTTATGTGGCCCTAAAAAAGAGACAAAAAGAAGAAACTAAAAATGCAATCCTGTTAGTATATATGAGAAGAAAATGGTTAGGAAGTTTACTCTGGGACAACCGCTCCAGTATCCTTGCCAAGATAACCCCAAATGGGGTCATGAAGAGTCAGACACGACTGAAAAATGGTGCAACAATGAAAGACAGTGATGGAGAAAATGCAAGGTAATTTAATAATTCTATTTTGAAACAGTCGGATGGATGCAAGAGAACAATATCTAAAGTTGGGCTGCTTAATCTCAGAAGAACGATATGAATTTCGGAGAAGGTGCAGAGGCACAGAAATTAAATTACTATAAATTTTAAAAATACGGTTAAGGGGAGAGGTTATTCACTATTTTTTGAGACTTATACCACTTTGTCAATCTAATGAAGCCTAAGGATCCCTCCTCACAATACTGTTTTAAAATAATGAAAAGGAATGCTAACTTTCACCAAGAAGGTAGTGAAAATAAAGATGTTTTTTTTCTATCCAAATTCAAAGAACCCCCGAAAGCTATCTAAAGCCTCCCTCAGGCTAAGTACTACTAATACATGAGGAAAGATGAAGAATTGTAATGGTTGGACTTGGGGAGAATAGAAGTTATAAGGATCATTTAGTAAACATGTTCAAGTATAAGGAGAGTGGTACTAGGTCTGTCCAATTTTTTAGAAAGGATGGAGTAAAGAGGAATGGTTAGAGCTGTATGAAGATTTTTTTAAATGTAGTAAAATCCAATTTTTAACAGATGTAATTTAACATTCTATATAGACATGATTTAACAGACTACAGAAAAATAATATGGCAGCTCTTATTCCATAAATGCTTAAAAATAAGATGAATGTTCCATTTCTTTGACATACTTCAGCCACTCCTTCAACATATTTTTTTCTGAGTATTGTGTACAAAGCGTTGTAATAGATATTCTGGAGGATGAGAAAAAATATGGCTCTAGTCCTCAGAGATAATGAACATACAATATATATACATATATATATATATATGTATATATATATATATACATATATATATATACATATATATATATATATATACAAATAATTATAAAACAAAAAAGAATACCTAAATGTCATCAGGCAGCACAGTGGTTAGAACACAGTCCTTAGAGTCAGCAAGTTTTCATTCTGCTTCAGGCATTGATATGTGACACTGGACAAATCTCTCTGTGTCTCAATTTCCTCATCTGTAAAATGAGGGTGATATTAGCACCCACCTCCCAGGCTTTGTGGTGAGAATCAAATAAAATAATATTTATAAAGCATTTTATATCTTAACATATGATACTAATGATACAAATCATCATTATGTAGTACTGGAGTTCAAAGAAGAGATGACCACTTAAAGTCACAGAAGCCATATAAAAGAGGGGACAAATAAACAAAACTTTAAGAATGAATGGAAATTTAATAGGAAGTTGTTAGGAAAGGTCACTGGAGCAGGAAAGGAAGATAAAGAAAGAATTTTAGGCAGAGAGAAATGATATAAACAAAGTCTTGGAAACAGAAAAGCAAGGGGCTCTCTATTCTGGTCCAGTTAGACTAAAGCATAGGGGCCATGAAAGAGAGAGACATAATCTGACATAAAAATAGAAGAGTTGGGGCCAGATTATGGATTCCAGGCTGAGTTGTTTAGATTTTATGCCTTAGACAATGGGAAACTGTTGGGGTGTAAGCTCGGTTTTCACGTGAACAGTCTCGGGTCAGGTAAAGGAGAGGGCTTCTAAACTGCAGAGCTCTCACGAGGCACCCCAGGGAACAGCTGGGAATTGAGGAGTGAATCATGAGCTATCTTGTTTTTACACCTCTTCTCAGTGGAAACTTGCTGGGGAAAGCATCCCACCCTTGAGATTGGTCCGTGGTCTGAGCCCACCTGTTGTTGATTGGCTAAGGGGTAGAGAGCACCCTGTCCATGAGTGAACCATGCAGCTGGGAGAGCTTAAATGGGGACAGGAAAGCCTGAGGGTTGGGTTCCTCTCTCCTCTGGAAGGATGAGGGGGCTCCATGGGAGAACTTATTCTGCATGCTGACATGTAGCTGGTATCTGGAATAAAGCCTACACTTCTGTTTGACTCTGGAGGTCTCTTCTCTCATTAGTTTATCCGGTTGACCACCAAAGACCTAGAGTAGGTATGATGACCCGGCAGCCCACGGCAGTTAGGCCGGACAGGAAATCATTGAAGATTTCTGATAAAGGAAACTGTCCTGATCACAAATACATTTTAGGATAGTTAATAAAGCATTGGTAGGATGAAGGCTTGAGTGATTAGGGGTAGGAAACTAGTTAGGTAAATATTTAAAATAAAATCACAGGAAAGATAGAGAGTCTCTAGGAAAAAGCTAGAGGGTTTGAACTATGATGGTGACCATGAGATTAGAAAAGATAGGATAAATAGGAGAAAGAATTCAACTACAGGACTGGAAGGATTTGGCAACTGGCTGTCTGTGGGAAATAAGAGGAAAAACTAACTGATTTCAAGATCTCAAACCTGAGTAACAGAGAATGATGGTGCTACAAAAAAAGGAGGAAGCCAGATAGAAGAGCAGAAGCATCAACCAAGAGGAAAGAGGCAAGATAGTTTTGTTTTAGGCATGTTGAATTATTTTAGCTTTGTCCATCATTGGGTGCTACATATAGATGAAAATGCTTACCAGGAAGTTGAAAATCCTGATAGAAAACCCAGAAGAGAGATTTGCATTGAGAGAAAAATTCGGAGAGGTGATAATTAAACCAGTAGAAGTTGATGTATCACTTAAAGAGAAAATATAAAGAAAAGATAATGAAGGATAGAACCTTGAAAGAGATTTACATTTAGGTGATGGGTAGAGGAAAGGGAGGAAGATAAACTGGTAACTGTTTAGAGAGGTAAGAGGAGAATGTTGGTTCAAGTGACATAGAAGTCAAGGGAAAAGAGAACATTAGGACAAAGGGTGTAGTTAGTGGTGTTAAATATTGACAATGTCAAGGAGGGTAAAAAAATGAGAAAAGGCAGCTGATCCTGATATGTTCTTTTTGGAAAACAATCAAAGAGTATACATTATACATACTGTAACCTCATAGCATTGTAGTTGGGCATTACTCATACTAGGTGCTCAAAAGATATTCGATTGGCCCCTTCTGACTTAATAAGGTCAATAACAGTCCTCTTCTTCACTTTTCTTTTTCTTTTTCAATTTTTCATTTTTAACACAGTTTATAACTGACAAAACAATTCAAACTTTTGGTCAGGTGATACTTCTTTTTAAAGCATTTACAATATGGACCACAAAAGATTTTTTTTAACATTAACCATCTGAGACACAAATAATATTTATGTTGCTAACTTCACAAGCTCTTGACTTAATTGTCTCCACAGTATTACTAAGAATTAAAGGACCCTAATTTATTGTTGTTGCTCTAAAGTCCTATGCCTAATAGCTTAATTTGAGACTTAACCTCGGATGTTCCCCTACCAATAATCTATAATTTAATATATCTGGTATTAAGCTTACAAATATTTTGACTATAGGAAATTGCCACCAAGAGTAGGGACATTGCAGGGAAACAATATCTCCTCAACTTCATGTCAATTCCAGGCAGGAGGAGATTGTCCACTTGCATTCAGTCAGGCTTAAAGTCTGCCAGGTTTCAGTGGGGAAATTGAATCAGGAGAATCCTACCTCAGCCCAGGCTGTACAGTCTCTCTCCCACCCTTTCCATGAGGTCACCTTTTGCAGTTCATACCAGCATCTCACAGGCTTACTAGAATCATGTTTTGGAGACTCAGACTGCCTTTCTTGCAATCCATCTCTGGAGATAGACTCAGAAGAACAGTCATTTAATAGTCCCTAATAACATCTAAAAATGGAAAGTTCCAATAACCAGGTTTCAAATATGATTATAATTTCACCTTGGCTAAAGAATATCTTTTGAGGCAAGTCTTAAGTGGCTTACATGCCTTTTTATACATATTCTAGTTCCTGATTAAATAGCAATCAGAAAATCAAATTTATCATTAAAACCTTAACTTTTCCATCAATGCCAAATTTTACCCAAGGTTACCTGCCTCTAGTAAATTTAGACTAAAATTCTTTCCCCCAAACTAAAGATGCCATTTGATTTATTCTCAGTAATTAATTCAGTCAATTGTTTTAATACTAATTGCTTTTACCTCACTTTGTAACATGTCCAATTTTTCTCCCCATCTCTCCCCTCTCCCCACCCCCTAATACCTTGCATTTTGATTACTCCTTCCCTCAATGTGCCCTCCGTTCTATCGCACCCCACCCTTCCCTTATCCCCATCTTCTCTCTTTCCTTGTAGGGCAAGATAAATTTTGATGCCCATTCCCTGTATTTCTTATTTCTCAATTATATGCAATAAAAATTTTCAACATTCATTGCTAATACTTTGAATTTCAACTTCTCTCCCTCTCCTCACTCCCCAACCCCACTGAGAAGGCAAGCAATTCCATACAGACTCATTCTGGATTTAGTCCATACAGACTAAATATGTGTCATTTTGCAAACGACTTCCATAATAATCATGTTGTATATTGCTAATTATATTGCCTTCTGTCCTA
>JAQQSK010012819.1:0-11720 GCA_028658325.1 Potorous gilbertii | reverse complement strand
TTTGTTTCATTCTAATTTTGAGAGAACTATTTTCTTCAGTGAGCTTTTGCACCTCTTTTTGCACTTGGCTAATTCTGCTTTTTAAAGCATTCTTCTCCTCATTGGCTTTTTGAACCTCTTTTGCCAATTGAGTTAGCCCTGGCCGTGCAGCACAGAGAGGAGCGAGCAGATCCAAGCAGGCTTCAGGGACAGAATCTCCAGCAGCCACGGTATACTTGATCATTAGGTAGTCCTTTGAGATTGTCTTGGATCTCTGTAGTGCTGAGAATAGCTAAGTCATTCACATTTCATTATTGAGTGTTGCTGTTCCCCCGTACAACATTCGCTTGGTTCTGCTCATACTTCAGTATTTCACCAAAGTCTTTCCATGTTTTTCTAAAATCAACTAGCTCATTGCTTCGTATAGCTCAATAGTATTCCATCACAGTGATATACCACAACTTGTTCAGCCATTCCCTAATTGATGGGCATCCCCTTGATTTCCAGTTCTTGGCCTCCACAAAAAGAACTGCTCTAAATATTTTTGTACAAATAAGCCCTTTCTTTTCCCTTTCCCCCCTTTCAAAAATTTCTTTGGCATAGAGACCTTGCAGTGGTATTGGTGCATCAAAGGGTATGCACAGCTTTATGGCATACTTCCATATTGCTTTCCAGAATGATTGGTCAGTTCACAACACCAAAAATGCATTAATGTTTCAGTTTTACCACATCCCCTCCAAAGTTATCATTTTCCTTTTTTGGTATATCAGTCAATCTGATAGGTGTGAGTTGGCACCTCAGAGTGATTTTAATTTACAATTCTGTAATCAATGACTTTAGAACATTTTTTTATATGGCATTGATAGTGTTGACTTTTTATTTGGTTTTACAATCTGCCTGTTCATATCTTTTGACTCTTTATCAATTGGGAAATGATTTTTTTTTTTATAAATTTGTCTGTTTTCCATGTAGTTGAGAAATTAGGCTTTTTTTCAGAGATACTGTAAATTCTTCCTTCCAGTTTTCTACTTTCCTATAATTTTGGTTGCTTTTATGTAATAAAATTTTATATAAGAAAAATTATCTTTACATTTTTAATGTAATTTTATTAATTGATTTATTATTTTACTTACTTTTGTAATGCTCTGTATATCTTCTTTGGTCCTAAAGTCTTCCCTTATCCATAGATCTGATAGGTAAACTATTCCATAGACTCTTAATTTGCTTATGGTATCACCATTTATGTGTAAATCATGTATCCTTTTTGACCTTATTTTAGTATATGATATGAGATGTTGGTCTATACCAAGTTTCTGACATACTCTTGTCCAGTTTTTCTAGCAGTTTTTATCAAATAATCAGTTTCTGTTCCAAAAGCTTGAATGTTTAGATTTATCATATGTTAGATTACTAAGATCTTTTAATGTAATGTGTACCTAATGTACTCATTGATCCACCATTCTCTTTCTTGGCCAATACCAGATTGTTTTGATAATTACTGCTTTATACAATGTGACCTATTTTAAGGGAAGCACTCAAGGTCACACATTGACTGAGTGGCGGATTGTGGCCAGAACTCAGATTTGCAGCCTCAGTCCCAGTCCAGTGGTTTCTTTGCTTCATGGTTAAAGGCAGTTTGGATTTTGTGTTACCATATTGATCGTCCATTAATTTGGTTTATCCATCTTGAGCTTCATAATTGTGGGGAAAGAACCCTGCTCTCTCAAACTGATTGTCTAATCCAAAGTTTTAATATTCTTTTCTCAACAGAATGAATTCAAATTGTCACTAGTTACTTTGAAAGAAGAACAGGAAATTTTGAAAACAAAAATTGTGGACTCTGCAGAGAAATTAAAGAATGATATTGAGGAAATGAAAGAGACAGTGCAGAAGCTCAGCACTTCAAAGATGAGTAATTTAGAGAAAGAAGTTTTATTATTTTTTAATAGTATTTTTCCCTAATTACATAACAAGACAATTTTTAGATTTAATTTTTATAATACTTAGAGTAAGTCTACTTGTTTTTTTAATAATTTTTTCCAAATATTTTTTAAAAAAAATCAATTTATTTAAATTTAAATATTTCAGTACACAATAAGAAAAGGAAAAGAAACAAACTTAAATGCTAAAATTTAAATACAAAATAAGAAAAGAAACAAGCATTGCCATTTGTACAACAGAATGTGAGAAGATTCAAAATATATAACAATAAATTTCCTTTTCTAGAAAGCCTATATAATAAATACTATACATTGTGTTCAGAGCTGTCCATCTTGTTTTTTTCTTGAGTTTTCTTTTCTTCTCTGTGGCATACTTTTTACTTTCTTCTCCCCAATCTCCTTCCTCCCCCAAGAAGGCTACAATTAAGCCCATACATACGTATGCCCCCCCCACATACACCCATATATGTACATAATATATATATATATATATGCCTATACACAGATATACATGTGTGTATTATATGTATATATCACTTATATATAAACATATATATATATACATACTCATACATATATAAACTTACATATACTTAGATATCTATAATCATCCTCATATATAGACATATACATTCATATGTATCTATGTAAAACTGTACTATGAGAAGATGAGGATTTACTGACTAGATTTCTGTCTTCCTGTCTTTATTGAGCAATGTTTAATTTATTGCTGAATAGAATTCATTATACTATGCAATTGGACCCTTAAAATTCTTCATAGCCATTAATCCTCAGATCTGCTGCCATGATTGGCACTACACCTTGTTCTGGCGCTGCACTGAGGTGGGGGGGGGAGTGGGTAATGCTGCTGGAAGCCATAGGAGTCTGACAGCTTGCCTGATGGCTGAGCCAGGGTCCTAGTGCTGGTGTCTGGCATGTGCCTAGGCCAGTGGAGTGTTTCTACATTTCCCCAGGGATACAGTGAAACACGTGGTGATCTGACCACTGTTTGCTCATGGCCGTGCTGACACATGTGATGGGGGCACCAAACTGGCAGCAGCCTGTTTGCTTAGGCATTGGTAGGGTTGGCATCTACCTGTTTTCCCAGGGCTACCCTGAAGCATGCACATGGAGATCCTAGTGTTGGTGTTTGCCTGCTCCACCACACTGGGGCTCAGGATCCACTGCTGGTTTGTGGGAGTAGGACTTCCTGCTGGCTAAAAGGGATGCTTCCTGTCTTGGACCACTCTCCCTTTTTACCTGAGACAGATCTTTCTTCCAATCTTCCAAGTTTCTTGGGCTCAAAGATTCTTTTATTCTGTCTTTTTGCTGGTCCCGCTTTTGTAGGATTTCTTTGGGGACACTATTTTATGGTTGTCTGAAGGCTGAAAATGAGAGAGTTAGGGTGATTTATTGTTTACACCATCTTGGCTCCCAGAAATCTCTCTCTGATTTTTTGTTTCTGAATATTTTACCCTGTGTTGGTCACCAAAAGAGTTTATGGGCCTCTTTCACTGAATCATAGATTTAGTCCTGGAAAGAATCATGAAAGCCATGACACCAAACCTCTGCCTCATTCAGGGAGGATGACCCAGGCACCCCATGTCATCATTTCTCTATTTCTCTCCAGTTTGTCTCTGTTGAAAGAAACAAAGGAAACCAAGTCAGCAGTTGTCCTACTTAACTTTTCTAGTTAAATTTTATTGGGATAAATATTAAATCTATTGTCAAAAGCAAGGTGGAAGATTATTGGTGAATTCGTTTATTAAGGCTATTTTTACTCCCCATTGCCATATATATCTATATCTATATCTATATATCTGAGAAAGAGCTATGTTGTGGAAATCAATAGAAAGGATTAATGTAGGTCTTGCAGTTGCTCTCCAATTAATCAAGGACAGTTTTAGTATTAATGCCAAAAATAAAACATTTGTGTCATCACCAGGATTAGAGAATTTATTTGGAAATATTGTGAGTTCATTTGTATTAAAGAGGGCCAAGAACTTTTTGACAATTAAGGATAACAGTGTGCATTGAGACTATAGTCCTCTGTTACTGAGAAGCTGAATTGCTCCGTAGAGTTCTTTATTCCCTGTTAAATACGGAGATTATCGAAGAGCAAGCAAACTGACAATACCACAATTTATGTAAAGAAGGTGATTGAGTTGTGATTTCTATCAAGTATTTTTTCTTTTTAGCTTGAAGTGACTGAGAAATATGAAACCTATCAAGACGCAAATGAGGCTATGTCTCCATTCCAGATGGAGCTACAATTATATCAAAAGAAAGTGCAAGAACTTGCAGAGAGTTCAGACAAAGAAATGAAATGAAAGAGGTTTGTATTGTCTAATGCTAACATCTGCACGTCAGCAGTCCTTCACCGCTGCCTGTGTGGAGGTAAATCCTGGTGCTCTAAGAAACATAAGAATACCATAAACAATATATTTGGAGTTTGAAAGAAAACCTATTACCAGTCAGGTGGCCTCAGTTCAATTGAGTGCATTTCCAAATTACCTTATGTAGAAAATCATTCATCTCATCTCCAGTCTATAGCGATCACATCTAAAAACCCATATAAAGTTACCAAGCATGAGGCCATCGTGTCTAGTTAAAGAAATAACAATACAGTGTTCACCCCCAGCTGGGCTCTAGGTTAAGCATTTGACAATCTGTGATCCTCACAGAGGACCTGGAGGTGGGGGCTGCTATCATCCCATTACAGAGTAGTAAACTTGCTTGAGGTCACACAGAAAATATTTTTTTAATGCCAAATAGTGCGTATCTTTTATATGAGGCTCTGACTAACCAGTTATCCTGACAGGAGAACACACTCAGGCTGCATTCTGATTTCCTGCAGGACAGATTTCAGACCAGATCAAATAAAATCCAAAAGTATAATCACTGATGGTAACATTGAAATCTCCAACCCTAACCATCAGTCTCCTTACTTGGTTCTCTTACCTGCTCAGTCTTCCTCCTACTACTTTCATCATGTTTCTTTTTGAAAAACCTGTCATGGTGCCCTGTTAACTATCTAATCCAGACACTGTTTTCTCAAGGTTTATTTAATCTGGTGTTACTATTGCATTTAATTGTTCCGGGATACAAGAAAGAGAAACAAAAAGCTTCACCTTCCTAAACCCTCATTGGTTTGTTGGATTCTAAATATTTTCTCTTACACAGAACCAGTCCCCGGAGGACAAGGTTGAAAGTGCTCAGACCGAATTAAAGAAATTGAAGACTGTGAAAGCCTGGTTGAAAAGACAAGTCATTGTGGAGAAAGAGAAGCTTGCCAAAATCCAGCTGGAGATAAATAGGAAAGATGACCTGTAAATGCACTGTAATTGCCAAGTAAAGGAGCAACCATTCAAAGAACCTTGGTGTGTTGTTGGTGGTGTTTTCTGCAAACGTCTGGTCATCAAATCATAAGCATGACCAGTAGACAGAATCTCTTCAAAATACTTGGTTCCCATGGTTGCTTTTAACTACAATTAAAACTGTTCATTTCTTATAAACTAAGGCTTGCTTGAGGCTACTGACTTTTAAAACAGACTGAATTAATGTTTGTTCTGATAAAAAGAGGATCTGACAAATGCTAGGTGATGCTGTAGTGAAGAACTTTCAATCCACATTTGTTAATCATCTGCTAAATGCTAGGAATCGGCCCAGTGCTAGGGACGATGACAAAAAGCACAAGACTTCAGTGCATGTGCTCAGACTGAAACAGCTCTTGCCCTCAAGGAGATGACATTCTTCCAGGGAAATGACATACAAGCTCACAGATACACAACGTACACATACAGGATGTCTGGAATGAACAAGCTAGGAAGGCAGAACTTGAGCTGAGAGATTCTCTTTGTCTGAGGTAATGTGGGAATGTGTACCAGGCATGGAGGCAACAGAGGAGAGGCAGAGGCCCTAAGGAGAAGGGAGGTAGGTGGGTGAAAAGCCAAGTGTGGATGTAAATACCTGCTCTTTGAGCTACAGTGGAATCCACTGGCACCATTAATATACCTGGAAAAGTTGCGTTAATGGTGGGGAATGGAAAGAAAATAAGCGCTTCTTGATTCCCTGTTGTGTGCTTGGCAACATGATAAACACTCCTCACAACAGCCCTGGGAGATGGGTACTGTTATAATCTCTGTTGTGCAGTGAGAGAACCTGAGGCAGACAGAAGTTACTTGACCTGCCCAGAGTCACTTTGTCTGAGGCTGAATTTTAACTCAAATCATCCTGACATGAATACCACCTAGGGCCTCTACCACTTACCATCTTTGCGAATTCCCAGACCATAACTCAGTTTCCTGGCCACTGCTTCCTCAGATGTAATGTCCCCATGATTAGAACAAAAACTCCTTTGGGAGATAAATTAGCTTGTTTTTACACTTGTATTTTCAATCCTTAGCACTGAATTTGGCATGTTAAGCATTTAATAAATTCTTTTCATTGATTCATTCACCATAGGGGACTAGAAGAGGTGTGAGGTCTACTGAAGGTGGGAAGCTAGGCTGGGGCAAGAGTTTGAATTAGATTGAGATTAGTAAACCTTCTTGGATAGTATACAGAAACTCTTGACTGTGGAAGGCCTTTAATGCTAGGCTGAGAAGTTCGAAAGTTGTTCTCTAGAAAAAGGGACTGACTTAAAGGTTTGTAAGCAGAAGGGTGACATGGGCAGAGCTTTCCCTTAGGAATATTTATTTTTTCCATGTAGAAGATGGATGGGAATAAGAAGAGCCTGAAATCATTGCAAGGGGCTGTTAATGTTGTCCAGATGAGAGGGATGAGTATCTGACCTGAGCAGATGGTTGGGGGAGTGGAAAGAAAGATGTTCTGCAAGTGGATTTCGCAGCATAAGGCAACTGATTGGATCTGAGTGGGAGAAGGGACGTAAAAATGGAGATGACAGAAGTAGAGATGAATGAGATGACCACATGATGGTCAGGGAAAGGAAGCAGACACCAGCACAGGGACTTGGGTGTGGCCAACAGTTTGTCCTGTTGTTTGTAGGAGTGATGTCACAGCATGTACATGGACCTCTTCCTCTTGGCATCAGGGGAGGAGTGGCTAGTGATGGCCAGACTTCCAGCAAGATCCCAGCTTCCATGAAGCATGGACATGGACTACAAAAAGAAGGGATTGAGAATGGAGAAGAGCTTAATAACAGTATGATGGGAAGAGAAGGGACTGGGTGACCTGGAGTGCTATAAATAAGGTCACCAGCAAAGGGAGTTTGCCACCCTGGAGTATAAAATCATAGGAGTGAAATCAAAGCAGCCTCACCAGCCACATAGCCCAAGCCCCTTGTTTGATAGATGAGGAAACCGAGGCCCAGGAATGGGAAGTGCCTTCCCCAGATCATACAGGTGCCATGTGGGCCATACTTCTGGAACTTGGGCTCTTTACCCTGGAGTGATGGAATATTACTGATTTGGTCTTTGCTTTCTGAGGCTCACATAGAGGTGGAACAGAGCCAGACTTGGGGACTCTGGCTCCCCAGGGACTAGAACAACTGACCAAGTAACTAGGTTTTGATCTGGGCCGATAGGGTTTTTACATACTGAGACTACTGATCTTATGAAATACTGAGGTAAGTCCTCAAAGAATTTCATAGGAAATGGGAATTTAATTTATTTAATTGATTAATTTAATTATCCATTTTGTACTCCATAATGTTCTCAATCTCTTGTTGGGTCACAAACTTCTCCATTCCCCACAAATGTGACAAATATACTATTCCTTGCTTTTCTAATTTGTTTGTAGGATCAATCTTTATGCCTACATCATGTATATATTTGGAGTTTATTCTTGTGTATGGTGTTAGGCATTGGTTTATGCCCATTTTTCTCCCCACTGTTATCCAGTTTTCCTAGCAAATTTTGACAAATAGTGAGTTCTTTTCCCAGAAGCTGGGGTCCTTGAATTTATCAAACAGTAGATATTTTTTCTAGATCTAGAAAATAATTATCTAGTAGTTTGATTGGTATGGCACAGAATAAGTAAGTTAATTTAGGTAGAATTGCCATTTTTATCACATTAGCTTCGCCAACCCCTGAGCAAGTGATGTTTTCCCATTAAGTTATATCTGACTTTATTTGTGTGTAACATATTTTGTAATTGTGTTCATATAGTCCCTGAGTTTGTTTTGGCAGGTAGATTCCCAGATGTTTTATAGTGTCTGCCATAGTTATAAATGGGATTTCTCTTTCTGTCTCTTACTATTGGGCTTTGTTTTTGTAACCTGCAGCTTTGCCAAAGTTGTTTATTATTTCAAGTAGTTTTTTACTTGATTTTCTGTGGTTCTCTTAAGTATATCATCATATCATCTGCAAAGAGTGATAACTTAGTTTCTTATTTGCCTATTCTAATTCCTTCAATTTCTTTTTCTTTTCTTATTTCTACAGCTAGAATTTCTAATACCACACTGAATAACAGTGGTGTTAATCCTTCAATTTCTTTTTCTTTTCTTATTTCTACAGCTAGAATTTCTAATACCACACTGAATAACAGTGGTGTTAATGGATATCCTTGTTTCATCCTTGATTGTATTGGAAATGCCTCTAACTTGCCCATATTGCAAATAATGCTTGCTGATGGTTTTAGGTAGACACTATTTATTATTTTATGGAAAGTTCCATTTATTCCTATGCTTTTTTGTGTTTTCAACAGGAAAGTGTATTGTATTTTGTCAAAAGCCTTTTTTGCTTCTATGGAGCTAATCATGTGTTTTTTGTTAGTTTTGTTGTTGATATGATCAATATTGCTAATGTATTGAACCAGCCCTGCATTCCTGATATAAATCCTACCTGGTCACAATGTATTATTCTCATGATAAGTTGCTGTATTCTTTTTGCTAATATCTTATTTAAAATTTTCGCATCTATATTCATTAGATAAATTGGTCTTTAATTTTCTTTGTTTTGATTCTTTCTGGTTTAAGTATCAGAGCTATATTTGTATCATAAAAAGAATTTGGTAGGACTCCTTCTTTGGCATTTTTCCCAAATTGTATTGAAATTAACTGGTCTAAATTTCTCCCTGCTCCTTCCACTCCCCCTCCCCAAGAGGGCCTGAAATCTGCTATGGGCTGTACATATATGATTATATTAAACTTTTCCACAGTAGTCATTCTGAAAGAAGGATCAGAACAAAAGGGAAAAAGCATAAGAAAAAAAGAAAATACTCTTCTTTGATCTGTATTTAGAGTGAATAGATGTTTATTTAGATGTGGATAGCATTTTTCTTCATGAGTCTTTTGGCGTTGTCTTAGATCATCAAAGTCAGTCATGGAAGGATGTTGCTGTTACTGTCTAGAATATCTCACTCCCCATCAGTTCAGGCAGGTCTTTCCAGGTTTTTTTTTGAAGTCTGCTTGCTCACCATTTTTTAAGGCACAACAGTATTTCATTACATTCTGCATCAGTAAGCACCCCAACATACACAGGGGGGCCTGTTACCACAGGATCTTAGATCTGCATTTATAAAAGGAAAGGCAACTTTTGAGGGGTTAGCAATCATTTTAATTACATTCAACAATATGACTTGCACTTGACTTTGTTTTGAGTGAGGGAGGGCTGTGCAGGTCACCAGCCTTACTTCTCCTCCAGAGCCATCTGAATCCAGTGACCAGATATTCATCAGGATGACTGGAGATGACCCAAGATGAGGCAATTGGGTTAGCTCTATCCACTGCACCCCCTAGCTACCTCTCATATAAAATTATTGATAGAACAATGAGTTGTCTTATCAAGTGCAGATGATTGGCCCTAACCCTAACCCTAAATGGTCACTTCCCTTCCTACCCCCCAGCTGTGCTCGAGTCCTCTCAGGACCCTCAGTGACTCCTCCCCAACCTTCTGACTTTGTCCCTGGGGACCCTAATGTCCCACTTTCAGCCCTGCAGCAGGCCTGGGTATCACATGTCCCTGCCTCTTCCCCCGCCCAAGGATCCACTCCAGTGACCCCACCTGGATACCAGAGTCAGAACTCTCCATTTGCCCCTGCTATGGACCTGTGTGGACCCACAAGTCGTGTCTCCCTGTCCTGCCCCCTGGTAGCTCAACCCCACCCTCCATCCCAGGACCCCACCTAGGATGCTCCTGCCTGCCTCCTTTATCCAGACGCTGGCTTTGGGCTGCTTCCCCATTGGACCCCAGGTATTGGCTCCCCTGCTAGACAAGGGTTCCCAGGAGACCCTGGGCTCCTAGTTAGACCCCAGGACTCAAACCTATCCCCTGCTAATTTGTTGCAATAATTTGATACTGATAGCAATTATACCCAAATCTACTGTGAATTTTCTCTTTTCACTTGTATGTGTGTGTCCTTGGATAGGCCTTAAAAAGATGCTTTCAGAGCAATATAGTCATTGGTTTGTGCTTCAGGTATCCTAAGAAAGGGCACCGATCTTATAAATGTTGGTCTGAAAGGTTCAATGTTCCGTTCTAAAGTTTTAAGGGGTGGACATAGAAGTGAAAAGGTAGAATCTTAGCAGATTCTAGAGGTTTTGTCATTGATTATTAAAGAGTTTTGAAACACCTTCTTACAATCCAGTTCACTCCCTCCCCCCACACTCCCTTCCCTTGAGTCAAGAGGGTATCTCAGTAAGACTGCAAACAACCCTGGAGCTTTTCTACTAACTCCTCTCATCCCAGATCAGATTAGGACTTTTTTTCCCCACCTGGAAAAAGGAAGGAAGGGAAGGGGCAGCAGCTACAACTGGAAGTATCCAGATTCAGCACACAGTCACAGCTCTGGGGAGAGGGTGAAGGGATAAGGTCAAGATAAAGAAGCCAGCCAATCATCTGCACTTGGTAAGACCACCCACTGTCCTATCAATAATTTTATATGAGAGGCAGCTAGGGGATAGAGCACCAGTGCAGGAGTTAGGAGGACCTGAGTTCAAATCTCACATCAGACACTTGACACTCACTAGCTGTGTGACTTTGGGCAAGTCACTTAACCCCAATTGCCTCCTCCTGGGTCATCTCCAGTCATCCTGATTAATATCAGGTCACTGGATTCAGATGAATCTGCAGGAGAGTTGAGGCTGTTGACCTGCACAGCTTTCCCTCACTCAAAACAAAGTCAAGTGCAAGTCATGTCATTATTTCTGATGGCATGGTCTTCTTCTGCAACAAGGGATGAACACATACTATTTTATATGATCTGGAAATGTAATTGATGTCATCTGAAGTTTATAGTTTGTATTACAGCTAAAACAATTTTGCTATCACTTATGAAAATTTTAAGATTGCTAGTTATTTTTTAATACCAAAACCTAAAGCTGGTAATTGATTACTATGTGTGTAGTATGTAAAGGAGAGTTCTGCCCATTCAGAGCAGTCCTCAGAGCTTGTCAAAAAGTACAGTCCCCAGCAGTTCTAAGGACCTGATTTGAGTCATGGAGTTCCTAAACAAGGAATCTGTTTTAGTGAGAATTCGAAAATATATGGAAATGATCTCTAGTGATTGACTTTTGCACAAGGACAATTTTAAATTTGAGATGTGAGTCCTGGCAAATTTTTGCTCACTGATACTTCCCATCTGAAGTTAAAGCTCTTGGGACTATAGGAAATTGTGTTTTGAGTTACCTAAATCCATCAATAATCAGGATGAACATCTGAAGTCAGAACGCTAACATGGGCAATATCTTACTTTGAAATACTGACATTCTTCTGGGGGATTGAAAACTGAGTGATTTATAAGCAAAAGCAGGGCATAGGGCTTGTGATTCTGCTCCAGGGAAAAACAAGACCAATATTCTGGAAAGTATTTATAATTTATATGAAAAAGAAACCCAGGAGA
>JAQQSK010012818.1:0-11720 GCA_028658325.1 Potorous gilbertii | reverse complement strand
GAGTAAACTTTATGTTTTTTTTCTCAGCTCTCCTCTTTTCCCCTCCACTAAGAAGACTCCTGCCTGCCTCTTCTATGAGAGATAATTTGCCCCATTCCAATTCATCCTCTCTCCTCCCAATACATTTCGTTCTCACCGTTTACCACATGGCCCAGACTAGGCTGTGCTCCACTCTAAGCCTGGTGCAATAGACCTTTACTATCAGCCTAGAATTTGTTTAGCATCATTTTTTCACAGGTATTTTATAGGCTATGAGAGAGTTAGAGGAGGTCTGTCCTTCTATTCTGCCATCTTAGTTCTGCTCCTACTTTCTACTTTCTAACCATTATTCTTGGTTCCGTCTTTTGGGTCCAAATGGAATAAGTCTAATCTATCTATACCATAGCACCTATCATGTCTTTCCTGAGTCTTGTCTTCTCCATGCTAAAGTTCCTTTAAATGATCCCCTTGTAACATAAACTCAATGTCTATGGCCCTTATTTTTTGTGTCAAAAGTACCCAAAAGTCTTTTCTTATGATTTCCTTAATGAAGTATCTCCCCAATATTCTTTACCCTTTTCCACTTGAATATGACATCTTCTCTTTTCATCTTGAAATCCCTGTCCTCTCCAATCTCCATTCAAAAGAAGACTCTTCTACAAAATATCAACTGTTTCTTTCCCCTCAGGCCTATTCTCTTAGTTTTTCATCACTTTTCTCTCTCAGATTCCATTTCTTAAGAAGTGGGAATCAGCAGCCTTAGAAAGGGTAAAATCCCTGATACCTAAGGGTAAGATGTCCAGTCATCTCATAGGTCATCTTAGAACCTCATGTGAAGATACAGGAAAAGAACAAGCAAGGCATTGAACTCAAGCCCCAAGTGTCTTGGCCCAGGATTAGTTCAATTTCTATGCTACAGCAACAGCACGTGCTTAACTTTGTTATTCTTGAACTTGTTCCTGTGTTTCTATAACCTGCTATGATATGAATTTACCTGCAGGAGCCTGAAATGTATAAAAGATTACTTGACTTATAGAAAGCTATCAGGGTCTTAGAAAATAGTCCATTTTACCTCCCAACCAGTTTGTTATTGACTACAAATGACACTACTGTTCTCTGGGGGAGGAGAAGAAACAAAAATTGCATTTTCAGTGGCTGAACTAAAGTAAAAAATGTGATAGTTTCCCAGAGCTTTTTTCCCCTCAAAGATTCTTTGATTTCTCTTCCAAGGAAAACCCTTTAGGAAAAAGGAAATCAAGACCCAGTATATCCCAAAGATCCCGGAAATGTAAAACAACTACCCTTGTAGTTAATATGTAGATACTCTATTAGGTAGTAATTGGAGATTAGTTTGTGTCTTTGATAGATTACATGCATCCCTCTTAACAGTTCTTAAATGAAGCTATTATGGGAGTGGGGGCATCGTTACCCTGATACTTTAACTTGATCATAGCCAGTATTACCTGTTTGTGGGGTTTTGCTTTTTATAGTGGTTCATGGTGAATTTAGGTTAAGATTCTCCTTCATTCTCCTGATTGGAATTTATAGACTAAAAATAAATAACAGATGGCAATAGCATTGCAATCACACAGAGTGCCCAATTCTTCATTAGCTGCTGATTTCTTAGGGACTGTGTGCTTAAGGTTATTACCCCAAATATACCAATTGTCTTAATCCTCTTATTAACTGAAACTAAGAAGCCTCAGAGTCATCATGATAGCTAAACCAGAAGTTTCCAAAGCAAGTCAGGTATTTCTAAGATGCCTGAAAGTCCTAGATTTTCCCAGTATAATGTAAGCCTTTAGAAGGCAGTGAATATGTTGTTTTTGTCCTTATAGCACCAATGCCTAGCATAATGCCTTGTACCCACTAGGAACTTAATAAATGCTTGTTAAATTGAATTGAAATTGATTGGATTGGATTGAACTGACATTAATTGAATTTCATTGCCCTTAACTAAAATCCCACCCCCACCCTCCACAGGGATGAACCATAATGCCTAGACAGAAATTAGAAATTAAATAATCTTTTAAGCTCCATGTTTACTCATTCTTTGGTAGAATGGATGAAAGAGTCTTTCTTTCTCTTTTTTGTTCTTCCCTGCCCCTAATTCAAACACAATTCAATTAGAGCTAGAAGGACATTTGAGGTCATTTTGGCCAACCTTTCACTTAATGGACAAGAAAACTGAGTCCTAGAGACTTTTCCTCAAATCCCATAAGTAGTAAGATGCATAAAAAATTTTACCACATTCTTTTTCCTTCCAGTTCCTTAATGGTTCTTTTTTTTAAAAAAATGATCTTTTCTCTTTTTTTCAAAACCCTTTTCTGAAGTCTATATCAATTAAGTTCATTATTTTATCCTTTTCACAAACCTTGTGCAGTTCCCCCTTTTAAGTTTGGCATTATTTCTCTTTAGAAAAATCATGTTGCCTTCCTCCACCACAGGTCATTCCTGAAATATTAGGGAACAGTAACATATCTTTAAGAAAATTTGAGGTTAAGTATTATGGCTGTGGTAATCCATAACCTACTGGAAATGATTGACACCAGCTCATGATTAGCCATATCCTCAAAGGTCAGGAGCTTCTTGAATGATACTCAACTGTCTTACTCCCAATAATTCTCTTATAAGATTATCCTTGTGTCTTCTGTCTCCCTTCATTTTCTTTTTCTTCTGTTTTTGCTTTTCTCTGGATGATTCCTTTGAAAATTACAGATGACTTACAGCAGTCCCAGAGGTAACTTCCATTTGTTTTATGTAGCTGATCAGTCTTATCATTTCAGGCCAGAAGATTAATTGTATAATTGTCAACTCATCACTGTGACAGATCATATACCACTAATACTACTACTGTCAATCAATGCTTTCAGGATTCATGCTACCCTCTCCAATTCCCTAAAACGTTTCTCATGTACAGAGATTACATCACAATTGGTTTTTGCAATATCTGCTATTTTCTCTCTGGTTTTCTGGCAAAGTTTTAATAATCTAGAGCTGTTGAGTTTTGTACTTTCTAAATGTTAAGCTTTTTATTCCCCTCCCCCATCACCACCACCCCAACCTCAACCGATTTTAGTCAAGGACACTGTCAATCACTTTTCTTTGAACACCTCATTTTCTCTTCATGCATTTTCCCCAGGGAGGTGTGATACTAAATGGTATGATATTTTGGTTTCCATCGCTTATCTTATGGTACCAACAGTATTAAAGGGCTAAGATTAGTATTAAATTTGCTTTACATCCAATGTGTTAGCTGTCTCGTGCTGATAGTGCAGTTCATGAATTTTATTGTAAGTTACATTTGAAATGGAGATAGCCTTCATGATTAGGATAAGTTTGGGGTGTGGTTCTTTTATGAAAAATAAATGGGAAGTGTACCAAGTTCCAAAGCAATAGCTCAGGCTCTTCACTGCACCACGTTCATGTGTGTAGAACCCCTGACTTCAAGGTTCATTATTATGAAAAATATTTTAATGACCTTGTCAATATACAAAGGGGATTATTACAAAGGCAGTGTTACTTTCTTTTAGAGGTATATGTGATCTAAATCAGAATAAAGATCACTTAGATTTACCAAATAATTCTAAAATAGAATTTTAGAAAACTTTAGTTCATTTTACATTGTGTTCATTGTTATTGTGTTGTTTTAGCCATGTCTATCTCTTTGTGATCCCATTTGGGATTTCCTTAGCAAAGATAGTAAGGTGCTTTGCCATTTCCTTCTCCAAGTCATTTTACAAATGAGAAACTAGGCAAACAGGGTTAAGTAACTTGCCCAGGGTCACACAGCTAGTAGGCATCTGAGGTCAAATTTGAACTCAGGTCCTCCTTACTCCAGGGCTGGTTCTCTATCCATGGCAACATCATGTTCATAAATACACAAATCAGAGGTTTAAATCATTAGTTTCTTGAAAGTAAGAAAAGTGCTTAATATATGACCTCTGTGTATATAAGCATACACACACACACACACACACATATATACATGTATATGTATGCACATATGACATATATGCATAAATGTATATGTGGAAAGAGAAAGAGAGATGCATATGTGTACAGTTTGTATAGTGCTAAGACATTATTTCCTTCCCCCTTTCTCTTACATTTGAGTATCTGAGAAAAATAAATTGAGTTTTATGAAATTTATTAGGTGGATGGGCCTAATATATGTGGGTCACGGAAGAAAAGACACTGTAGAATAATGTAAGTTAAAAGAGGGATTGGAGGATTATATCCTCATTTTTCACAGAGGTGATGCACAATATGAAGAGACTGGTAGACCCACTTGCAGTTCTATAGAATGAGAAATGTCATGACATACACTCTCTCTGTCTCTGTCTCTGTCTCTGTCTGTCTCTCTCTTTCTCTGTGTGTCTCTCTCTCCCCATCTGTGTCCCTATCTCTGTCTCTTTCCATATATACTGAAAGGAAGGGAAAAATTACCATAGAACTTGGAGCAAAGCAAGTTATTCACCATAGGCCTTCCCATACTCAAAATTGTAACTTTTTAAAAGTAACTTACACACCTTTAAGGTTATTTGCTTATTCAGATATAACTGTTTTGTTTTCTTCTTTGAATAAAGCTTCCTTCAGTAATATTGTCAATCTCAGTATACTGAAGAGCTCCATGCATACTTTCTTTTGTGGAGCAGGGGACTGAATATTACTCTGAGTCAAAAAAATCAGGGAAAATCCCCTGAGAAATTTCCCCACGCCCTTAATGCCATGAGGCATCTTTGGATCCAAGGATTTTATATATATATGTATATATGTATATACATATATATATATATGAACGTTCACAATTTGACGTACATTATCTCAGGGGAAAATCATCCATAAATATGTTTTGAAGACGATTAGGTAGAAATTCTATCTCAGTTCAAAATTTTGTTTATATTTTTCTCAAAATATTCTGGGAAACAGATACTTTATGAAAATAGCTTCATAATACTGTATCTGAGACTATTTGTAACCCAAAGTTATCTCTGTATCCTGGTGTAGCAATAAATAAAAATGACAAATTAGGCCTAACTAACATAAAAATTGATTGCACAGCAGAACCTAAAAATGTTGACACATAAGAGATGAATGAAGTAATTATAATTTTAACATAATTTAGTTATTTTAACAATGTTTTAAAAATTTGAGTTCCAGATTATCTATTTTCCTTCCACTCCCTTCCTATAGCTACTGAGAAAGGAAGCAATTTCATGTTTGAAATATTTGAAAGTATGAAGGAAATAATATATTTGAATTAATATGTTTATCAATAATATATTTGAAATCATGCAAAACCTCTTCATCTTATTAATATTTCAAAAAAATGAAGAAAAATAAATGAGAAATTCAACTTCAGTTTGAACTCAGAATTTATAAGTTCTTTCTCTGGAGGTGGAAGACTTTTTCATCATGAGTCCTTTGAAATTATCTTATTGTTTTGATTAGAATAGCCAAATTTTTCACAGTTTATCATTGTTACAACATTGCTGTTAATGTGCACAAGATCCCCTGGTTCTTTCCACTTCATTTTGCATCTGTTTATACAGGTTTTACCATGTTTTTTTCTGAAACCACCTCCTCATCATTTCTAAGAATAAAATGGTACTCCATCACAATTATATGCCACAACTTGTTCAGTCATTCCCCAATTGATGAGTTTCTCCTCAGTTTCTAATTCTTTTTCACTACAAAAAAAAGCTACTATAAACATTTTTTATAATATAGGTCCTTTTGCTTTATCCTTGATTTCTTTGGGATATGGACCTAGTAGTGGTATTGCTGAATTCAAGGGTATGCATAGTTTTGTATACCACATGGCATGGTTCCAAATTATTCTTCAGATTTGTTTGGACAAGTTTGCTACTCTACCAGCAGTTCATCGTCACTTCTGATAAATGCGAGGTGGTACCTCAGAGTTGTTTTCATTCACTAATCAAGAATTTACTAATCACCAGTGATTTAGAGCATTTTTTCACATGAAAACAGATAGCTTTGATTTCTTCTTCTGAAAAATGCCTTTCTATATCCTTTGATCACTTATCAATTGGAGAATGGCTTTTATTTTTATAAATTTGACTCAGCACTATATTGAGTATATAGTTGAGAAATAAAGCTTTTATTAAAGAAACTTGCTAAATCTTTTTTGGTACTGCTTCATTGCCTATGGCACCTTTTAGCACAATGCAGTTTCCCTGATTATTTTTTTAATTAGATTTTTGCTTTTGGTGTATCTGAGATACTGACTGCCATCCCTACCTTTTTTCCTTCAGTTGGATCACATTAGATTCTGCTCCAACTCTTTTATTTTCATTCTATGTGTGTCTTTTTGTTTCAAGTGTGTCTCTTGTAAATAGCATATTGTTGGATTCTGGTTTCTAATGTATTCTGTCATACTCTTCTGTTGGGGCTATTGTAATTGACAAAAGAACCAGAACACGTGCAGCTCTATTCATTTTTTGTCATTATTATCAACCTCTCTGAGACTCAGTTTTCTTTTCACTTAAATAATGCCATTGGTGTAGGTCTGGAGTCCTTGATACTTTCTTTGTAAGATGTTCAATTACTTTTAATTTTTCCAAAGCTCTGAGATTACTTGAGGAAGATGAGAGTATAGCTGTTGCCAGTGAAGTCTCAGAGGCAGCAGTAGCAAGAGCACCAACAAACTGAAATGTGGAGGGAAAGAGGATATGAGAAGGACAGAGAAGGCCACAGTGTCTTTAACATGCTTATAGAATTCTCAGATAACTAATAGCTAGCACTCCAACATGATAAACTAGGAGACAGCCAATGCTACAATAAAGAGGAGAAAAAGCACTAGAGTCAGAAAATCTGAGTCCCATTCATACATCTTCCATTAACTAGTTTTTTTGAACCTAAACAAGTTAGTTAACCTCTTTGATTCTTTGTTTTCTCATTTGTAAAAAAGTGGCTGACTTTCATCTAAATCTCTCTATATTTCTCTCCTATTCCTACATGAGCTCTATACCTTGAAGATGTTTCCTCTAAAATATAGTAAACATCCAGATAAAAAAATCTAGAGAATCAGTTGAATTAATCACTTTTCATCCACATGTTTGGCATTGTGTGGCACCACTATCTAAGTGGTATTCTAGTCAGAAAAGACCTATCACTCACATCCTTTAGATGAGATCAATGAACAATGAACTCACCTAGGTTCTCAATTGCGCCAATCTTTAAACCTTATTGGGAACCATCCTAGTACACCGGAGGTCAAGCATTTATTAATTTAAAAACAAAAATACAGTTCTTGAAAAGCATCCAAAGCAATGGAATTAGAGGATACATAAGAGAAGCCTGGCTGATTGCTTTGATGCCTCTATAATATCTCACCATAAACGTGGCCGTTTCAAACTTAAAGTCATAATCTCCCAAACACTGAGATTGTTCCTTACTTTTATTTATTGCTCCTGCTCCTGCTCTTGAGTACAGCATTTTCCTATCTCTCTCTAACGTCAATCCAGGAGTTTGGTATGTGCCTCAGTAGCACCCAGCAACAACAATTTTTGATTACGTATTTATTGTTTGTAGACTGTGCCAGGGATAGACATGTCATCAAATGCTAGACATAATTACCTTTAATTAATTTAACATGATTCTCTAACTTTAATTCCTAGAGGAATTCAAATGTGATCCTGAGATGTAGCTATGAATTAACTATTTACCATCAGGTCATAGACTAAACTTTAAGGTCTCCATTATTAGGACTATAGCTCTTTCCAAGGCAAGACTAAGCACAGCTTTCCAAACAGCTCTGAAAAAGGCCATGTAGTTTTATCTTACTGGGAAAGCCAAATCTGAAAGAAGTGATTGGAGTTACTGCTGCAGTGCAGGGCTCTGCCTTCTTAACTTGGCATTTTTCTGATACAGTCCTAAGAAGAATATGCTAGCTAAAATAAAATTAACCTAAAGTTCAAACCAGGCCCTTGTATCATGAGCAAGACACTAGATGTTGAAACAGCAAACATTCAGTCAATTCGTGACAAAGGAAAGAACTTTTACAAATATCACAAAAATGTGAATGCTGTAGGAGCAGAAGATATTTTGCCACTTTTGAAAATCACCTCACCTAGCATTTTACGGTTTTCTTCCAAGATTCAAAGTGATACAATATAACACATGTTTTTCAAAAGAGATGCTATAGTCTATATATTTATCTCTAGCTCCAGGCATGTTCTGAAATCAGCCAGGAGTCTAGTTGAATTAATATGAAAGTTAAACTTAGATTTTAAAATGAATGCTCTTAAGAACACATTGACTTTTCTTCAGACATATAGTTCCACAATTACAGCATGAAAAAATAAAGGAACAAATATGAGATAATTCTTAGCTTCATGTTTCAAAATGAAAATCTGGTGGGAAATTCAAAATGAAAACTAGAAGTAAAACCACTTTTTGTATCATAGATTTAGAGCTGAAAGAGACACTTAGAGGTTAACTGGTTCAAACTCCACCTCATTCCACAGATAAGGAGACTGAGACACAAAGGGATAAAATGACAGAGGCAAGACTTGATCTCAGGTCCTCTGCCCCTAGATCAAGAGCTCTTTCCACTGATTCAGTGGAACAAAAAAAAATGTTCAGAAAAGAAAGAAATATTTTTCTACTCATAACTCAGAAAATTTTTAAAAAGGGGGAGGAAGGTCATATCCCCACAGGCAGAAAAAAGACATGTGACATTGATGGTAAAATATTTGGACTCAAATTTACTGACCTGCAGATAAAAATCCAGTTAAGGAGTCTGAGTTAACAGTTAGCATATGAGTTAGATACCAGGAATTCTAGTAGTAGGACAGTTAGGTGGCACAGTGAATAGAGCACCAGGCCTGCAGTCAAGAAGACATGAGTTCTAATCCAGTATGAACTGTGTGACCCTGGGCAAGTCTTTTAACCCTGTTTTTCTCAGTTCTTCATCTGGAAAATGAACTGCAAAGGGAAATAGCAAATGACTATAGTACCTGTGCCAGGAGAAGCCCAAATGGGGTCTTGAAGACACTGAAACAACTGAACAATGACAATTCTAATAGTCCTGTTTCCCACTGTCCCCTACATGTGTTCAGGGCTAGCTATTTTTTTAATATAGTATAACATAATTTATCAGGTTACTTGGGGGCATTCAAATTTGAGCCAACTTCATGGCCTCTCCTGACCAGAATTATTTTCCTCCTATAACAGTAACTTCATTTCTTCATTGGCAAAGTGAAATTTAATCCTTTGCCTTGTGAGTACTAATTTAATAAATGAAATTAAATATATTATGGTAGTAATTAATTATTTATATTTTGACTTTCCCTAGTTCATTCTTTCTCATGTCTCTACCCTCTGTACCTGCATTGATTCAGATAAACAATATAGAAATTTCCTGTAGCTTTAAAGATATAGAAAAGTATAAAGGAAAAGTCTCCTCAACTTGCACAGATAGTGTTGCCATTAGATATATCTTCTTCCATGCTTTCCCAGACAATTCCATAAACCTATAGTGCCAACATTCCTATGAAAACATTTAGGAGGGTGGGGTTTTTGCTCCCATCTGAAAGATAAAGAAATGTCAGGGGATGTCTCCCTTCCTACCACTGGTGGAGAATAAGATTTCAAAGTACTTCAAAGCTCTCAGCAGACTCTGTATGGTGATAACCTTTCAGAAAGGCTGGATCATCCCCAGTTGTTTCAGAATTTCTGTACCTGCCACAGTCACCAGCTAGGGCCTGCTGTTAGGGTTGCTGATCTGTGCCTTTCAACTCCCAACTACTGCTCTTTTTTAGTTCCAGAAGTTAAAATAAGAGGATGGGGCCACAAAGCCCAGGGAGTTTCCTTTACATACTGTCTTTTGTGTTGTAAAAATATTAGTGTGACTATTTCTGCAACTTCTTTTCCAGTTGAGAAAATCAGAACCTGGTTTGTCTAATCCCCTCTACGTATCATTTCTCAGCTCATGAGATAGGTAACAGGCCCCCAAACAAGGTTAAATTCTCCCTGCTATAACAGATTGTTATTTTAAATAAGGTCTAACACCATTGCCTAAGACTGAAGAGAATGGGATTCCTTTGAAGTTTAAAAAAAAAAGACCAGAACTTTTTTGCCTGTTTAGGAGGTAAGAGACCTGCACAAAATTGACGTGGTTATTCCTTTGCTCCTCTCAACCTTAATACTGGAAAGGAAGAAGAGTGATGCACAAGAGTTTCTACTCCTTCCTATTACCTTTCATTCTTTATTCACGTTTTAAAAATGATGATGATGTTAAAATTACATACCTACTTTCCAACTTTTCCATATGAGACCCTCTAAGAATGAGACTTCACTAATGACTGCCTAATGAAATATCTGGCATATTGAAACAATGCAACCTGAAAATTGACAGTGACAATGAGGGTTAAATTAAAATAACATTACTTCTTAATCCTTTTTCAACTTCTAAATTAGTAAAACCTTTAGCTTAATTATCAAGTTAACAATCTGCTGTAGATGATTTCTAGTCATTATAGTTTAAATATACTGAATTATACCTTTCAGAAAATTAACAGCAAGCTTTGACAACCAATTGGACATGTGCAATAAGAGAAAGTAAAGCGTCAAGGATAATTCCAAGGTTTAAAACCTGGATGACTGGAAGAATTATTTTTGACCTGCCAGAAAGAAGAAGTTTGGAAAAAAAGTGGGTTTTGGAAGAAAGATCAGTTCAGTTTGGGACATGTTCAATTTGAGATCCCTATAAAACATCTAGTTTGAAATATCCAATAAGCCAGTGAGGATGTGTACTTAGAGCTCAGAAGAGAGATCACAGCTGGATATACAAATCTGGAAGTTATCTATAGAAAGAAAGACAATTATGGAGGAGTCAAGATGGTGGAGTAGAAAGATTCACATATGCTAGCTCCGAACCCACAGCCCATGGATTTCTTGAAAAAGAACTCCCAACAAATTCTGGATCAGTGGAAGCTATGCAGCAACAGAGTGAAAGAGAGTTCCATTCCAGAGAACCCTGAAAAACCGATCTCAAAGGTCCATCGCACACCAGACGGGAGCAGAGCCCAGCACTTCCCTAGCCGCAGGGCACCAAGAGGAGACAATCCGAGCAGGCTTCAGATAGGGAATCTCCAGTGGCAGCAAAGGTTCCCTCCACCCACAGGAGCTACAGGTCAGTGAGAGAGACTTCTGGACTGGCTGAGAGGGGAGCCGGAGGTCTCCATAACTCAGGCCCCCTCAGGAGGCAGCAGCAGAGGTAGCGGGTGGCCAGAGGCTCCCAGAGCAGGCAGGACCTCTGCAGGAGCTCCATTACAGAAGGTCTCTGCATAAAACCCCTGAGGGAACTGAGACTGGGAGGAGGCCCTGCCCCCACCTGAGAACCTGAAATTAATCTTACCTTGAATAGCAGCCCCACCCGCCGAAAGCCCTGACGCTGGGGAGCAGCATTTGAATCTCAGACCCCAAGCACTAGCTGGGAGGATGTGGAGGCATGGTGGGGTGGAGAGGCATCTCAGAAGTTAAGTAACTGGCTGGGAAAATGCCCAGAAAAGGGAAAAGAAATAAGACCATAGAAGGTTACTTTCTTGGGGACCAGATGTTCCCTACCTTCCTTTCTGATGAGGAAGACCAATGCTTACCATCAGGTAAAGACATAGGAGTCAAGGCCTCCATATCCCAAGCATGAAATAGATATCCAATAGGCTCAAGCCATGGAAGAGCTCAAAAAGGATTTTGAAAATCAAGTTAGACAG
>JAQQSK010012817.1:0-11720 GCA_028658325.1 Potorous gilbertii | reverse complement strand
TTCCTCGTCAGAGAGGAAGGTTGGAATCATTTGTTCACCAAGAAAATAAGCTTCTATGGTCTTATTTTTTTCCCTTTTCTGGGCATTTTCCCAGCCAGTTACTTGACTTCTGAGAGTCTTCTCTACCCCTGGCCTAGATCTGCCCAGCTAGTGCTTGGGGTCTGAGATTCAAATGCTGCTCCCCAGCCTCAGGGCTTTTGTCGGCTGGCTGGCTGCTATTCAGGGTAAGATTAAATCAGGTTCTCAGGTGGGGACAGGGCTGCCTCCCAGGTTCAGTTCTTTCAGGGGGTTTATGCAGAGACCTTCTGTAATGGAGCTGCTGCAGAGCTCCTGCCTGCTCTGGCAGTCTCTGGCCGCCCCGCTGCCTCTGCTGCTGCCTTCCGAGGGGACCCGAGTTATGAACACACCCCGCTCCCCTCTCAGCCTGTCCCCTCTCTCACTGACCTGTGTGTCTGTGGGTGGAGGGACCTTCACGGCCGCTGGAGATTATGTCCCTGAAGCCTGCTCAGATCTGCTTGCTCCTCTCAGTGCTGCATGGCCACTCCTGTCGGGTGCGCGCTGGACCTTTGGAGTCGGTTTTTCAGGGCTCTCTGGGACGGAAATCTCCTTCACTGTGTTGCTGCACGGCTTCCACTGTTCCAGAATTTGTTGGGAGTTTGTTTTAGAGGAAATCCATGGGCTGTGGGTTCGGAGCTAGCATATGTGAGTCTTTCTATTCCGCCATCTTGGCTCCACCCCACCCCTGTTCATAACCTTTGAGCATTTATCAATTGGAAAATGCCTTGTATTTTTGTGTGACTCAGTTCTCTATATATTCTAGAAATGCGGCCTTTATCACCGACAATAACTGTAAAAATTCTTTCCCAGTTTTCTACATCCCTCCGAATTTTGGTTGCATTGGGTTTGGTTGTGCAAAAACTTTTCAGTTTAATGTAATCAAAATTATTCATCTTGTATTTCATAATGCTTTTTATCTCTTCTTTAGTAAAAAAATTCTTCCCTTCTCCACAAATCTGATAAATACATTATTGCTTGCTTCACAAATTTGTCCATAGTATCAATCTTCATACCTAGATCATGTACCTATTTGGATTTTATTCTTGGGTATGGTGTCAGGCATTGGTCTATGCCTAGTTTCCGCCACACTTTTATGCAGTTTTCCCAGTGATTTTTGTCGAACAGTGAGTTCTTATCCCAGAAGCTGGGGTCCTTGGGTTTGTCAAACAGTAGATTGCTATATTGCTATATAGTCTACTGTGTCTGGAGTACCATAATATTCCACTTGTCTACCCTTCTGTTTCTTAGCCAGTACCAAGTGGTCTGGATAATTGCTGGTTTATAATACAATTTGATATCTGGTAGGGCTAGACCACCTTCCCTATCATTTCTTTCCATTAGTTCCCTTGATATTCTGGACCTTTTGTTCTTCCAGATGAATTTTGATACTATTTTCAGCTCCAGAAAATAATTTTCTGATAGTTTAATTGGTATGGCACTAAATAAGTAAATTAATTTAGGTAAAATTGTCATTTTTATTATATTGGCTCGGCCTACCCACAAGCAACTGATGTTTTTCCACTTACTTAGACTGTTAGATTTGGGATCAAGAACTACTGAGCGTTCTTCCTACAGCCCTTACTACCATGGGCAAGTGATTTTATTTCTTTGACCCTCAGTGTTCTCATATGTAAAATGGGTATAATAATTCTCCTATGACTTATTTCACAGGACTGGTAAGATCAAATGAAATGATGTTTGTCAATTACTCTATAGCCCTTAAAGTGCTATGAAAGTTTCAGCTATTATTATAATATTATTATGATAATATCTAGCATTTATGTACCTCTTTAAGGTTTGCAAAGATCTTTTTATATATCATCTCATTTTATCGTCACTACCATCCTGAGGTAAGTACTATCATTATCCCCATTTTACAGATGAGTTTGAGAAAAGTTAAGTGACTTGCCTGGGGTCACATAGCTAGTTAGTCTTAGTCAGGTCTTCCTGACTCTAAGTCTACTGCTCTGTGGCACTGAACTGCTTATCACCATTATTATTTTCCCTACCTCTCAATGCTGACTACTCCTATGGTTCAGAAAGTCTTCCATTCTTCTCTTTGTTAAAAGTCCTATTGATCTCTCCAGGCCCAGCTCAAACTGGATTCACTCTTATGGACCCTTCCCTGATCATGCCAGCCCACAGGTACTTTCCTCTAGTTTTAAGTGTCTAGGTCTTTTTAATATTAAAAAAATACATGATATTGTATCCATCATGTATACGTGATACACGAGTCCCCCAAGTGAAAAAATTAGATAATTCCTGTTCATTAAATGATAAAACATAAAATGATAAAAAAATTGTTCTGAATTCAGTACTTTTACAATGAAAGTAATCATATTAATAACCAATTAAATTAACTGTATTAAAGTGTAATTAATCATATCAAATGTGTTCATTGTAGCAGCATGTAGATATATATATGGAAAAAATAGAATATCCATATGTGTGATATAGTCACTAAGGCATATATTTGTTTATTAATTTATTTTGGATTGAGAGGCAACTTGGTCTATAGTAAGAGAGCTGGCTTCCAAGCCAGAAAAATATGGATACAAGTCTTGCCTCTGACCCATACAAGCTGTGTGGTCCCAAGAAAGTCATTTAACTTCTCACTGCCCCAAACCAGAGAATCTGAAAGTGTGTTCTGAGATGCCCTGTGGGTTCCCTGGACCCTTCCCAGAGTTCCTGGAAGACAAAACTTCATAAAAATATTAAAAACTTATTTGTCTTTTTCACTCTCATTTTCTCATAGACTTATAGTGGAGTTGTCCAGAGGTGATAAAGATGTTATTAATTTACCTTATTGAATTTTATGCAATAGAAAAATTTTGAATAGTATTATGGTGCCAGTTAATTTATGGCATTATTTTGAGACCAATCATTCAGAATTTAAAGAAAAAGGAATTGAATATTTTATTTTACAATTTTACATTTTTTTTTTTTTACTTTTTGGAGAAGGCAATAGGTATTAAGAGACTTACCCAAGGTCACACAGCTAGTGAGTATCTGAGGTAGTGTTTGAACTCAGGTTGTCCTGACTCCAGGGCTGATGCATTATCCACTATGGCACCTACCTGCCCCACAATTGAATATTTTAAATATTGATATAATGAACTTTTTAAAAGCCAAAAGTTGCTTACTACAGCTTCTTAAGCTAGAAATGAAACAGTCACTGACGTATCTTACAAAGTTATTTTATTGCATTAGCTGGAGAAGTGTATACAATGGCTTAAAGACAAAATAAGCTTTAAACAAATGACATTTCTGAATACCTACTGCCTGAAAAGCAAGTAAGTACCACTTTCCTGCTAGACAGGAACTCACTGAAATAAAGATTTAGCTGAAAACAAGAAGAGTTACTATTTCATGTGCAGAATTGTACTTTTGCTCTACAAATGGACAAATCTACAGACATGAATGAACTTGCTTTTCTTTGTCTAGTACCAACAAAGCTTTGAAAAATGTCTTTCATGTTCCTGCCATATCATAGATGCTGATGTTTATCAACAAATTGATTGATTCTGTGAGTGCTTGGCAACAAACATAAAAGATGCTGAAATATTCAAAGTATTGAATAACCTTTTTGAGTCTCCTGGTTTATTCTGGTGCAGCTGGGTTGGTATTTGTGTTGATGGTACAAAAGCAATAGCTTTACCAAGCTGCTGGTGCCTTAGTGAGCATAAGACAGTGGAACCAAATTGTATTAGACATCGTATACTTCACTGTCAGACACTCACTGTAAAAAATAAAAGTAAAATGCTAGTTTCACTTAAGAATGTCCTTGGCAAAGCAATAAAAATTATTAATTTCATTAAATCTTCACTTTCAAACATACTTTTAAAAAAGATATTTATTTAGATTATGACAAAATGGGAAGCATGCACAAAGGACTTCTACCACCTCCTAATGTAGGATAATTGTCTCAAGGAAAAGGTTTTGTTTGTTTGTTTTTCTATTTGCCTTCAAATTGAAAGAGAATGAAAGTTTGGATATAAAGTACTATTATAAATTACCTGCCATGGCAGCCTACTTGGAGGGGCTAGATTTTGCTTTTTTTGTAAACAATAAGGAAAAAAAATTGAGTACAATCCGGGGGGGAACCTGCAGCTTTGAGGCCACATATGACCTTCTAGGTCCTCAAGTGAGGCCCTTTGACTGAATTCAGACTTGACAAAACAAAGGTTCCCACCTCTGAGAGACATTTGCCCTTTTATGGAAAACCATGGAAATGTGTGGGGTTGTTTTTGAGAGTAGCCTAACCTTTTTCTTTCCTTTTGTATGATTATTTTTGTAAATAGTATTTTATTTTTCCAATTATATATAGATAGTCTTTATCATTCATTTTTATAAGATTTTGAATTCCAAAATTTCCCCCCCTCTCAACCTTCCTTCTCAAGATGGTAAGCAATCTGATATAGGTTATACAAGGATAATCAATCATGCTAAACATATTAAGAAAAAACCCTTGTGCAGCTGTTTAACACAGATGTTTAACACTAGCACTTTCTTCATGTGACACCATTTTTACTTGAAATAATGACTGACAGACAAACTGTGGTTACTCAGACTTGAGTATTTGGCAGACATTTTCTAGAATATGAACAAAGTGAGCCTGTCATTTCAAGAAAAAAAACAACTGACATTTTTGCCAATGATAAAATATAAGCTTTCAAGTGAAAATTAGAATTTTAGAAAACTTGTAATTTTGATCTTGACATCTTCCTAATACTGAAAGACTTTTTTTTAACAAGATTGGTAGTGATAGTGATAAATGCAATTTTTTTATTATTGTACAATGAAATGTGTCAACCATTTGGAAGATCTGTATAACTCAGTTAAGCTCTAGTTTCCAAATGACCAATGCACAAAAAATGCCTGAGAAAAAGATTCATTCACAGTGTACAATTGACCAGTAGATTTTAATATAACAGAGTACAGAAAATTCATTGATATGATCTCAGATTTTATATTTCAACTAACCTTGAAGAGCTTACCATTTGTTGAGTTTTGATATAGTATCAAAGAAGAGTATTCACAGTTGTCTGAAAAGGTTAATTTTATTAGTGAACTATGTGAATTTGGATTGCCTTCATACACTTCAACCAAAACAATATATCGCAATGGATTTGATGTAGAAGGAAATATGAGAAGTCATGTCTAATCGTGTCTTCTTAATTTTAAGACAGACATTAAAAATATTTGCAAAAGATGTAAAATAATGCCATTCTCCTCACTAAGTTTTTGGAAAATATGGTTATTTTTCATAACAATATGTTATGTTAACTTGTAATGGGTCTATTATATTTAAATGAGTTGCTAAATATTTAATTTTTTTTCAATTTTTAATATGGTAAATATCAATAGATATAACCCACATAAACAAAAACTTTTTGAGACCCTCAATAATTTTTAAAAGTGTGAAGGGAAAATGACAGAAGGAGAAAATGACAAATGTTGGAGGGGATGTAGAAAAATTGGAATACTAATACACTCTTGGTGGAACTGTGAATTGATTAAACCATTTTGGAGAGTAACCTAGAGTTATGCCCAAAGAGATATAAAACTGTGTGTACCCTTTGACCCAGAAATACCTCTATTATGAGGCCTCTTTCCCAAGGTGGTCAGGAAGAAAAGAAAAGAAGCTATCTGTTCTAAAATATTCATAGCAGTTCTCTTTGTGGTGGGGGAAATTGAGAGGATGCCCATCAACTGTGGGATGGTTAAACAGGTTATAATATGTGATTGAGATGGAAAGCTCCTGTGCTGTAAAAAATGATGAGCTGGTTGATTTTAGAAAAGCATGGAAAAGCATGTGTGAAATAATGAAGAGTGAAATGATCGGAACCAAACACTTGTATACAGTAACAGTATGTGAAGAATAACTGTGAACAACTAAACTATTCTGAGTATTAGAAATATTCAAAATAAGTACAAAGGACCTATGAAGTAAGATACTATCCACCTCTAGAGACAGAACTGACAAAAAGAAGTATGCAAATAGAAGTATTAATAATATATTTTAAAAATAAAATATATATACACACACAAACACATATATGCATATACATATATACATATATATCTCAAATGATGACTTTCTCTAGTGTGAAGTGGGGAGGGCAGGAGATGATTTAGAACTTAAAATATAACCAAAAAAAGTAAATTAAAATTTTTTTAAAGAGTATAAAGAGGTCCTGAGACCAAGAAGTTTGAGAATTGATATTCTGTATAGCTCATTAGCCCCTAAGTTTCAGGGAAGGTGCTGACCAGCACTGATAGAGGCAATTCCTCATTTAGGATTCCCTATCCTAATGAAATCACAGATCTGGTCCCTATCCTTATTTTAGATTAGATTTCTGAGTACCTTGGTGTAGGGAACTCCCAGTGAGCACATCTCCTCTACCAAAGCAAATCAGCACTTCTGTGACTCTGAGTTTTGGGGGAATTGCCAGGGCCCCACACAGTAAAGTCAAAGGCAGAACTTGAAACTGGGTCTTCCTGAATCAGAGGCCAGGTATTTATGGATTCAGAGATTCCTTGCAATAACTCTGGCTCCCAGGTTGAGAAAACCCCTTGGCATGAATTACCTTACAGTCTTATTTATCTTTTCATGTCCTAGGTGTAAAATGCATTGCAAAATCTAAAGAGATATAAATGCTTTTATCTTCACTATCATCTGTCTTATCTTTGCAACCAGATTGTCAATATTAGCATCTATAAAGTTATAGATAATAAATAAATATTTGTTGATTCCTTGCTTGAGTCAGATTATAGACATTAGAACAGGAAGGGACCCTCTACATCTTCTAACCAAACCCTTTAATTTCACAGATGCAGAAAAAGAGATTCAGTGATCCAATGGGTGCAGAGAAATGAGTACTGGATTTGCCATCAGAATGTCAAGGTTCAAATCCCAGCACTGCCTCTCTCTGTTTCCAATGAAATTGCTCTCTCCAAAGTTACTAATGATCTCTTATTGCCAGATCCAGTGGCCTTTTCTCTTTGTTCTCCTTGACCTCTCTGCAGCCTCTGGTGCTGTTCCATCACCCTCTTCTCCATGATACTCTCTTCTCTCTAGGTTTTCAGGACGTCACACTCTCCTGTTTCTCCTCCTACCTGGTTGACTACTCCTTCTCAATTTTCTTTGCTGGATCTTCATCCAGACCAAGGCCTTTAATTCTAGGTGTTCCATGAGGTTCTGTCTTGAATCCTCTTCTCTTTTCTCTCTGTTATATAACTTAGTGACCTGCTCAGTTCCCATGGTTTAATTACCATTTCTATGGCTCAGCAGATAGAGCTCGGAATCAGCAAGACTTTTCTTTGTGAGCTTAAATCTACCCTCAGAAACTTACTGTGTGTCCCTGGGCAAGTCATTTAACCCTGTTTCCTCATCTATAAAATGAGCTGGAAAAGGAAATGACAAACCACTCCAGCATCATTGCCCAAAAAAACCTCAGATGGAGTCATGAAGAGTCAGACATGACTGAGATGACTAAACAACAAAATACTACTGATTCTCAAATCTATCTATTCTGCTTTATCCTTTCTGCTGACCTCTAATCTCATGCCTTTCAGATATTTCAAACTGGATATTGAATAGACATCTTAAACTCAACATTTCCAGAACTATGCTCTTTATCTTTCCCTCTAAACTCTCTCTCCTCCTATCTTCCCTATTATTGTAGAGTACAATACCATCCTTCTGGTCCCTCAGACTCCAGCCTAGGAGTTACCTGGATTCTTCATTATCTCTTACCCACCATAACCAAGTCATTGCCAAAACTTATGGATTTCACCTTTGCAATAGCTCTCAAATATGTCCCCTTTTCACCTCTGATAGAGCCATCACTCTGGTTCAGGCCCTTATCACCTCACACCTGAGCTATTGCAATAAACTGCCGGGAGGTCTGCCTGCCTCAGATCTCTCCTGATACGAATCTGTCTTCCATTCAGCCAACAAAGTAGTTTTCTTGAAGTATACATTCAATATTTCACACACACACACACACACACACACACACACACACACACACTAAGCTCCAGTGGTTCACTATGACCTCCAGGCTTCCGTATAAGATACTCTGTTGTATATTCAAATCCCTTCATAATCTACCTTCCTCTTACCTTTCCAGGCATCTTACCCTTTATTCCTTGACACATCTTCTTGAAGCCAGCGACACTGACCTCCTAGATGTGTCATGAACAAGACACTTCATTTTTCAGCTTTGGGTGTGTCCCCCATGCCTAGAGGGCTTTCCTTCCTCTGCTCCAACTACTTACCTCCTTGGCTTCCTTTAGGTCAAACTAAAATCCTATAGGAAATAAACCTTTTTAAATTCACAAAATCAAAGCAGTCCATTTTAAATCTCTAATCCCTCTTAATTACAATATATTCCCTCTTTTCATTATTTCCTATCTATTCTTATATAGTTTACTTTGGATATACTTGTATGCATGCTGTCTCCTCCACTAAATCATAAGCTCCTGGAGGACAGAGATTATCTTTTGTCCTGTACGTTTGTTATTCAGTCATTTTTTAGTTGTATCTGACTCTTTGTGATCCCATTTGGGGTTTTCTTAGCGAAAATACTGGAGTGATTTGCCATTTCCTTCTCCAACTCATTTTACAGTTGAGAAAACCGAGGCAAACAGGGTGAAGTGACTTGTTCAGGATCACATAGCTAGTAAGCATCTGAAGCCAGATTTGAACTCAGGAAGATGAGTCTTTCTGACTCCTGGCTTGGCACTCTAGTGCTACCCAGAACATAGTAAGTACTCAGTAAAAGCTTATTTACTCACTGACTTTGAAGGTTTTTGGCAGAAGGTTCTCTCTGGTTGAGTACATTTCCATAATTTTTGTTTGTTTGTTTGTTTTTCCCCCTCTCTTGGTCCCAGTGGCTGTTGGAAGCCTAAATCTATCTATATGAGCCATCCACAAGTACTATGGGCAACCTTGGGAGGTAAAGGGTTCTGTCTTCAAGCCAGGGTCGGACGATCACTTTGTGAGGATATTATGGAAGGAATTCCTGTCTGTCTCCACTTTAGATAGCTTCTGAGGCTCCATCCATTGCTGCAAGTCTGGGATGCTGTCTGAATATTGTTAACTAGTGTCTCGTGGAAGAAGGAGTAGTCTTTGTGTCCAAGAAGGCAGATTTCAGCTCAACATAAAGCAGGAGTAATGAAAAACGACTAACCACTGAATGGGCTGCCTTGTGGAAATGAGTTACCCCTTCACTGCAATGTTCAAATGGATACAGATGATCATCTGTCATGGATACTGTGGCATGAATCCCAACACTGAATAGAAAGTATTTTAAACTGGATGATCTAAATCCTTTCCAACACCGATGATCCCCACCCACCCAAAACAAAGCCCCCCCCCCCCCCCAAAAAAAAGCTGGACCTTCCCAGGGAATTTCCAGAAAGGAATTTTCCCTACCAAGGTAGACTAGCACCTTCTCTTCAATTTATACTCCTGGAGAGCGGCCTGGGGCAACTGAGAGGTTATCCCAGGATCACACAGCAGTACCTCTCAGAGGCAGGATTTGAACTATATGAACTCAAGTCTTCCTGACCTTGAAACGAGTCCCCTATTCATTACACCACACTGCCTTTACAATTCTAGATATTCTAAACACTTCTGAGAAAATATCATTTCTGTCTACTTTGCAAGCCTTAATCCCTAGATCGAGGCAGGGATATAACCTCAAGGCAGCTCTCTAACTCCAAACTGACTTCCCTTTCTCCAGGATCCTCCTTCCTAATTAGAAGCCCTTCTGAAAAATCAGAGATTAAGAGGGACTTCATAGGTCACTTGCTCGTTTGTAAGTGTTCAGTCTGCCTTAATTTTCTAACCTGTCCATGTGTTCCTGACCTTTGAATCAATGTTTGAGTTCTTTCTCCCTCTCTGACTCATTCTGACATTTCTTTCCTTAACATTTTTGCTCCCTGATCTCATCCCTACCCCTGCCACAAACACACCCCTAATCTCCATAGCAACTGCCCTCATTGTTCTCTGTTCTGTCACACATTAACAGTTAGTTATGAGCATCCAGAACTTATTAAACAGGCAACTCCACAGAACGTCAGAACTGGGAATGGCCTTAGAAGTCACCCAGGTGAGCCCCCTCATTTTTTCGGTGACAAAACTGGAGATCAGAAGGAGACAGGGGCTTGGTCAAGATGACATAGATGACTTGCCTACAGAAAGATGGAAGTCAGAAGGCATAAGTTCTCTTGTCAGCTCTGCTGCTTAATATGTGACCTTTGGCAAGTTGCCTCCTTTCTCCAACCTCAGTTTACTTACTCATAAAATGAGGGGTTCCAACATAATGAGATATCATCTCTTACAACTACATGAGTTACAGCATTATCATGAGGACCAACTGTGAAAGACTGAGCTACTCTGATCAATACAATGATCCAAGACAGTTCCAAAAGACTCATGATGAAAGCATGTTATCTACCTCCAGAGAAACAACTGATGAACTCTGGTATGCAAACTGAAATATATTTTTTCTCACTTTATTTTTCTTGCACTTTTTTGCAATATGGAAATATGTTTTGCATCATTTCATATATCTAATGGATATAATGCTTGCCTTCTTAATGGGTGGGGATGGAGCTGGAAGGAGGGAGAGAATTTGGAACTCCAAATTTTTTAAAAACAAAGAATGTTAAAAATAAACACATAATACATTTGTTAAAATTAAGGAAAATACAACTACATGACCTCTGAGGGCCATTTCACCAATCATGGACTAGAACTAGAAAGGACTTTAGAAGTTATCTATAGAGGGGAAACTGAGTCCCCTGGAGGTTAAGTGACTTTCCCAAGTTCATACAGGTAGCTGGCCTAGTACTGATTCAAACTCAAGTAGTGTATCTACAATGGAACATTCATTGAAAAACCTCACAGTGAAGGGAAAGGAACTTAGTCTGCTCCCTCTGGAAAGTTATTTGGTGTCAGACCTGCCATTGCTAAAGGTTTCTCCCTCTTAAGTCATAGGAGAAAAGATCCAGGAGTTGGGAGATGCAGGGAGTTGGAGGGAGGGGAGGCTGGAGGAATTCATCCAGTAGGCCACGTCCAAAGGTTTCCCTTCCTGTCTCAATCATGGATGGCTCCACCCAATCCCTCCATACATGTCAAAAGGGAGACAAATTTTCATTTTTAATCTCTCTTGGTCCTCATCGTTCTTCCTCTTAATCATGGTCTGATGGTTGTGATTGCGTTAAGAATTTGGGAATGAAAATGCATTATTGTGGCATGTTGCTGTAAGCCCATCCTTGAACTGGGGCTTTGAGCTCCAGATGATCCAGACTGAGATCCCATCACAGGGCCACACAGGGCAATATTCTAGAGTTGAGAGTTTTCTGCTCTTTCAGCGTGCTCTCTCTTTCTCTCTCTCTCTCTCTCCCCCCCCTCTCTCCCTCTCTCCCTCTCTCCCTCGCTCTCTTCTTTCCTCTTCCCCTCTCTCTCTTCTTTCCTCTTTCTGTCTCTCTCTCTTTCTTCTCTCTCTCTCTCTCTCTCTCCTCTCTCCCTCCCTCCCTCCCTCTCTCTCTCTCTCTCTCCTCTCTCCCTCCCTCTCTCTCTCTCTCTCTCTCTCTCTCTCTCTCTCTCTCTCCCTCCCCCCCTCTCCTCCCTCCCTCTCTCCTCTCTC